>ML262804.1:92590-141409 GCA_005239495.1 Nicotiana undulata
TTATTATATAGAATTGCACAGGTACATATATTGTTGTCGGTCCTAGCCTCGTCACTACTTCGCTGAGGTTAGGCTCGGCACTTACTCAGTACATTGGGTCGGTTGTACTGATGCTACACCTGCACTTCTTTATGTTGTGTAGACTACGCAGCCGGACCCGGTGATCACTGATGGTCGGAGCATCTTATCAGTTCATACAGGAGACATCGAGGTAGAACCGCAGACGTTCGTGGGCCTTGGCGTCACCTTCTACTCTTCACTTTCAGCTCTGTCTTACTTTATATTTTAAAGACAGTCCTACGTACTTATTTTCAGACCTTTTGTTTTTAGTAATGTCTTAGACAGTTCGGATGATGGCTCGTGGAGTGCCAAACCTCGTAAAGATATTCTTCTTGAGAAAGGCTATTACACTCCGCGCTTCATTATTTGGTAAGGCCACGGCCTCCACCCACTTAGACACATAATCAACCGCAACAAAGATGTATGTGTTCCCACACGAACTCACGAAAGGCCCCATGAAGTCGATGCCCCAAACGTCAAAGATATCCACCTCAAGAATCGAATTCAAAGGCATCTCGTCCTTTTTGGAAATTCCCCCGGCTCTTTGGCATTCATCACACCTCTTGACTAGATCGCTAGCATCCTTATACAAAGTGGGCCAAAAGAACCCACAACTAAGCACTTTAAAAGCAGTTCTCGCCCCTCCGTGATGACCACCATAAGGTGAGGAGTGGCAAGACTCAAGGATAGCTAGTTGCTCTTCTTCCGGAACACATCTCCAGATCACCCCGTCGGTGCAAATCTTGAAGAGATAAGGCTCGTCCCAATAGAAATCCAAGTTGTCCCTTCTAAGCTTCTTCCTTTGGTTAGAAGAGACCTCACAAGGGACAACTCCTGTGACAAGGTAATTAGCAATATCCGCGAACCAGGGAATCTCTTACATTGACATTGAAAGTAGTTGTTCATCCGAAAAACTGTCATTGATCTCAAGTCCGTCACAAGGACGTCCTTGCTCCTCCAACCGGGACAAATGATCGGCTACTTGATTCTCACTCCCTCTTCGGTCCACGATCTCCAAATCAAACTCTTGTAGTAGCAACACCCATCTCATAAGCCTCGCCTTGGAATCCTTCTTTGTCATAAGGTATCAGAGTGCCGCATGGTCGGTATGGACTATGACCTTGGCACCCATCAAGTAAGGGCGAAACTTCTCCATGGCAAAGACTATATCTAGAAGCTCCTTTTCTGTGACTGTGTAGTTCATTTGAGCAGAATTCATTGTCTTGCTGGCATAGTAGATTGGAAGAAAAATCTTATTCACCCGTTGTCCAAGCACAACACCCACAACAACATCGCTTGAATCACACATGATTTCAAAGGGTGCATTCCAATCGGGCACCGTAATGATGGTAGTGGTAGTGAGTTTATGCTTCAAGAGTTCAAAATCTTGCATGCAATGTTCATCAAAATTGAATTTAGCATCCTTTTCAAGCAACTTGCACAATGGGTTCACCACCTTTGAGAAGTCTTTGATAAATCGCCGGTAAAAACCGGCATGGCCTAGGAAACTTCAGACTCCTTTCACCGAGGAGGGTGGAGGTAACTTTGAGATTACCTCAATTTTTGCTTTATCTACCTCAATCCCATTTCTAGAAATCTTATGGCCCAAGACGATACCTTCTTCAACCATGAAATGGCATTTTTCCCAATTCAAGACTAAGTTCATCTCTTCACATCTAGCAAGCACCTTGTCAAGATTGGACAAGCATTCATCAAAAGAATCCCCGACGACACTAAATTCGTCCATGAAAACTTCAAGAAAATCTTCCACCATGTCGGTGAAGATAGCCATCATACATCTTTGGAAAGTGGCCGGGGCATTAGAAAGTCCGAAGGGCATGCGAGCAAAGGCAAAAGTGCCATATAGGCAAGTAAAAGTGGTCTTCTCTTGATCCTCTAGGGCTATCAGATGTTTTAGACTTCAATACTACACAATATTATATGTTGATTGTGCAGTACCCAATTTCCGAGTGTGGTCTAATAAGAAGAACCTGTTTCTTCTTAACGTACTACTTACTACTGTTTGCGGAATAATAAAGCAGTAACAGTAAAGACACAGGGATTTTTACGTGGAAAACACCTGGCTCAAAAGGTGAAAAAACCAAGACCTACTCCTCAGTAGGATTTGCTCAAACACTTCACTAAAAACACTGAGCCAAACTAACTTATGAAATAAACTCTTTGTACGTATTACAATTTGCTTCTAAGAAAGCTGAAAGATACAATATTAAAACTCCTACTACACATCAACTAGACTCAACACTCAGACGATGGAACTGTTTCTTCTAGTTGAACTGTAGCCTTTGCACAATGCTTCTGCTTGCAAATATCCTGGGAATTTTGCTTTCAGAACTTGCTTCAATTTGATCTTTGTGCGTCAAAAATTTCAGCAGTAATCCTTTGAATATTTATAGAGTCAGTTGTTGAGTTCAATTCTGCTTGTGTAGATGAGTTCGAATGTAACTCAACTTCCTTCCTCTATTTCTGTCCTAGCTGAATTCAACTTCTGTCATCCTTATCAATTTGCAATCTTTTTGTATTGGGAGGCATCTTCTTAGTTCTTTGATACTCAGCAATCACTTATATCTCCTTGCTTTGTACGATTCCTTTTCTAACTGCTTCGTTTAGATGTTGCTTCTCTGATGGAACTGGTTCAACTTGTCACCATTTGTCAATCTTCAAAACCCATTCAGTGACATGGGCCAACAAATTCCCCCTTTTTGATGATGACAAACTTTGTGCTTTTATCCTGTATACACTTTCAACACTTTGTATATTTTTTAGCATTAATCATCAAGAACTAGGTTCATTAGGTTATAAATATCACTTTTAATTTTTTTTTGAAAACAACAGAACATCTTCCCCCTTTTGGCATCATCGAAAAGTTACAAAATGATACTTACCAGTTATTAATTCTTACTCATGGCCAATTTTAGGCAACTGCAGGTACAAACATGATTAATCAACACAAGAAACCAATAATGTAAGCTAAATCATAAACAAAGACATTTTCAAAATACTAAGCTTTCATTGATTAACATTGATTATCAGCACCAAAACAGATTAAAACAAGAAAGCCAAAACATGAGCAACATAATTAAAAACTGAAACTAAAGACAACTTGACACTGTCCCGAGCTGGGCACTTGATGGGTTAGGAGGGGGTAGTTCTGGAAATTCCTATGGCTAGGGTGGTGCAGAAGAGGATGGATTCTTGGTTTGGAGAAGAGACATCATTTGGTGTAAGGCACCTTCGTTTTTCTCCTTCTCTTTGGCTAATTCAGATCTGAGAGCATCACGCTCAGCTTCCACCTCACTTAAGCGAGTCTGCAATCGAAGGATCTCCTTATCCTTAAGCTTGCTTGCTTGCACCAGTGAACGAACCTTGCTGTTTACAGGTTGCTTCCGAGATGAACTAGGTTCATCTGCCGGGGCACTTACAGTGTAATCACATGACAGCAAAGTGTCCTTCCCAAAGTAATCCTTTTCAGTGGGCATTTCAGCCTTCTTTATGGGGACTCCAAAATGAGCCAAAATTGCAGTAAGGTTGAAGCCATAAGGAATTGCATGGGCCTTGGTGCAATTTACCACTCTGTCCAAAAGCTGGATGATTAGAGCTGGCCGGTTGATCTGCTTGCCTCTGTACAGACACTCCATGAGGTTTAGATCCATGTAGTTGGTAATGTGTCTGCGTTCTTGCCTGGGCAGCAAAAACGTATCACAAACTCAAAGAATAATTTGTGTTCTGGCTTCATTTCGCTTTTGTACACAGTCCCGGGTTCAGGTTCTTCTTTATTGTCACAGAAAAACCTGGTGATGTTGAGTGTTGAGGCCATTCCATCCAAGAAAGTCCATCTCTGCCTTGTGTAGTCTTCATATCCCTCAGCAGGAATATCTAAGATCACCCCAGTTCTTGAGCGTCAAAGGAGACTTCAACTCCCCTGACCAATGAGGTCACCCTGCCTCCAATCATAGTTGTATTACCCATAAACTCCACTACCTCGTTTCTGACCAGCCTGCCTTCCATACAAAGGACCATGTCCTTCCAGCCTTGAGCTGCCAGAAAATCCAACAAATACCTCATGCCTGGCTCCTCCAGGTCTTTCAGCAATTTACCTTTCAATATGTGTCTCTTGCCAAACATGGCAATTCTGTCAGTCGGCACTTCTCCAACCTTCTTCTCTTCATCTCCACTCCACTCAGGATCATCACCCCTCTCAACAATCTAAACCTTCTTCTTTGATTTTAACTTGGACCTCGTCCTTGTAGATGTACTCGTAGTGGTAACAGACACATGTGCTGACTTCTTTGAGGAAGTATTAACCTTTTTGGGCTTTGGTGTCTTGATTAACACTGGATCAACCTCCTCTTCTTGTTGGACCAGGTCCAACACTTCCTCATCAACAATAGCCTCAACAGGCTCCCCTACTTTCGCTTTTCCCTTTTCTTCCCTTTTTCTTTTGCTCTCCTGTAGAGCTTTTTCCAGCTTCTCCTCCTCCTCTCTAATAGTGTTTCTTGTAGCTCGTACCCTTGGAACAGGTACACCAACAGACTTAGCAGTCTTCCTCTTCTTTGAAGAAACTGAGGTTATAGACTTTGTGGACTTTGGAGTCCTTCGCTTCTTGGGGTTGTAAGAGTCCCCCAATTTCTTCAATCTCTCAGCCAAAGTTTCTTCCCCAGAAGAAACATGTTCATCTATCTCCTTCATCAACTTCTCCAGACCAGCAGAAGCTTCCTTAACTACATTTGTTCCCCCTGTCACTATGACCTCTTCTTCAAGATTATCAAGAACGGGGCCAAAAATTGCAAGAGTGGCACCATCCTCCCCATATCCCCTCACATCTGCATCACCCTCGTACTCAAGAATTTTACCAATTTTTCTTTGCCTATTAGGAACTTCCACATCCACCACAGACCCCACCAGCACAAATCTATTTTCAGAATTAAGGGTAGAGGTAACTTCAATATTACATTTCTCAGCACTGGACGAACCAGGTGCATCATCTTCATGTGCTGATTTTAACGACTCACAAGACGAATCTGGTTTGGGTTCTTCTTCAGCCTGTAGTAAATCTTCCAAGAATTTGGCTCTTGAACCTGAAGCCACAAATTTGCGTGCAAGAACCTTGACACGACAGTGTCTGGGGGCTGGGGTAGGGTTTGGTGTGGGTTCAGGGGCATCGTGGTGTTCAGGAGTTTGAGGTGTTTTAGAGGACTCAAAACTATACACCGGTGGAGAATCAGACTCATAAATTCCTTCATCGTAGTCACAATTTTGAGAATCAGATGAAGCAGACGACATGGTTTTGATTTTTGTTAGAGAGAAAAGAAAATACAGGCAGTAGGAATTGTGAATTTGAGTGAGTTGAACAAGGTTCTTCGCTTGTTTTATATGGGTAATGATGGCCTATTTATATCTTGTGGCTGGGGGGGATTACAACAGAGGTGTATTAAAGCAAGTAGGATACTAATCGATTAAGGATTGTCAGTGATTGGATTTGATCAGACCGTTACTCTCCCCCTAAAACTAGGCTAATTTATTGTGACGGTGATTCTTGAAACAGGTTCATTATTTGGGTAAGTACAAGAATTTGAACTGAACCATAAATGGATAGAGTACTGCTCATGTATGACTGTACTTGAATTAATACATGTATGGAGATGAGAACGTACATTGTCAGTCATGTAAACCAGCATGGATGGACCAGGTTCATCCTGTTAAAATTCTTTATTTTGCCTCAATTCACAGAAATAGAGAAACATCATTAGCAACTAGGGAATCATATTAATACATGGCAGAAGAGTATGGCAATAAAGACATATTACTGAGCAGTGATTAATCTGATTAAGTACCTAATTAAAATTTTCTAGCCAAATGTTTTTTTATTTGTTTTGTCATTTCTTTCAGTTTTTTTTTCATTTTTGTTTTTAAATTAGGTGATCTTAATCATCCCTAATTCAAGCATGTTTCTCTCATAATTCCCCCTACTCAATGCTTTGGTGAATATATCAGCAATTTGACGATCAGTAGCACAGAATTCGATTGAGATCATTCCTTTTTCATAGTTATCCCTCAAGAAATGGTGCCTAACATCTATGTGCTTAGTTCTCTTATGATGAACCGGGTTCTTAGTCATACTAATTACACTAGTGTTATCACAGTAAATAGGAATGCATCCCACATCTATACCAAAGTCCAGAAGTTGTTGCTTGATCCATAGCAACTGGGCACAACAAGAGGCTGCAACCACATATTCAGCCTCATCAGTAGACAAGGCTACTGAATTTTGTTTCTTGGTGGCCCAAGAGATAAGGCAGGAGCCCAAAAAGTGAGCCATGCCTGAAGTACTTTTCTTGTCAACCAAAAAACCTGCATAATCAGCATCAGCATATCCTACAAGGTCAAAATTACTATACCAAAGGCACAATTCAGTGGTGCCTTTCAAATATCTCAAAATTCTTTTTACTGCAGTGAGATGGGACTCCTTTGGATTGGCTTGAAACCTAGCACATAGTCCAACACTGAACACAATATCAGGTCTACTTGCAGTAAGATAGAGTAGAGACCCAATCATTCCTCTGAATGTCTTCCGATCAACGGATGAACCAGGTTCATCCACATCCAATTTTGTAGTTGTGGCTATTGGGGTATCTATCTCCTTTGAATCTTCCATTTTGAACTTCTTGAGGAGTTATTTCACATACTTCTGTTGATGAATAACTATTCCATGTGGAGTTTGTTTGATTTGCAAACCTAAGATGAAGGTGAACTCACCCATCATACTCATTTCAAACTCACTCCCCATTAATGTAGCAAATTCCTTGCTGAGCTTTTCAGTTGTTGCCCCAAATATGATATCATCAACATATTGTACAATCAGAAGATTCTTTCCCTTTTCCTTTAGGAACAAAGTACTGTCTATTTTGCCTCGTTTGTACCCATGTTCCAGCAGGAAGTTTGACAATCTCTCGTACCAGGCTCTAGGAGCTTGCTTGAGACCATAGAGAGCCTTGTCAAGTTTATATACATGATCAGGTGATTCTTTGCTCTCAAAACCAGGAGGCTGTTTCACAAATACCTCTTCCTTCAAATAGCCATTGAGAAAGCCACTCTTGACATCTATCTGATGAAGAGTGAATTCCATGTGTGCAGCAAAAGCTATAAGAAGTCTGATTGCCTCCAATCTTGCCACAAGAGCAAAGGTCTTATCATAATCAATTCCCTCGTCTTGGATGTATCCTTGAACGACCAGTCTTGCCTTATTTCTTGTAACAGTTCCATCCTCATCGAGTTTGTTCTTGAAGACCCACTTGGTGCCAATTATTGATCTGTCCAGTGGCCTGGGTACCAACTGCCATACTTGACTCCTCTCAAATTGATTCAGCTCCTCTTGCATGGCAGTTACACAATTAGCATCTTTCAGGGCTTCAGTTATGTTCTTTGGTTCAATCAAGGATAAAAATGCATCAAACGCACACAGATTTTTCAAGGAGGATCTACTCTTGATTCCAGATCTCAGGTCTGTTATGATGTCCTCAAGAAGGTGATAACTCTGATATCTATGTTGTTTGAGTACCAGTTTTTCATTTATGGAGTGTTCCATGTTGTCCTATTGTTGTGCAACAGGATCAGGACCAGTGTTTTCATGAAGAATTCCTCCTGTCGAGTTACGTGGGATTGTTGAACCTGGTCCTTGACCTGTTCCATCTACCATAGGTGCTTCAGTGTTGTCAATGCTCCTCACCAGTCCAAGCTCCTCATCTTCTGGTTCCTGTCTCTCAGATAAAGTATTAGTTTCATCAAAGACAACATGTACACTTTCTTCTACACACATTGTTCTTTTATTGTATATTTTATAAGCTTTGTTGTGTGTTGAATATCCCAAGAACACTCCCTCTCACTTCTGGGATCAAATTTTCCTAATTAATATTTACCATTATTATGCACATAACACTTGCATCCAAAAGCCCTAATATGGGATATGTTGGGCTTTCTACCTTTAAGTAATTCATAGGGAGTTTTCTCTACCAGAGGTCTGGTCATGATCTGTTGATAATGTAACATGCAGTGTTAATTGCCTCAGCCCAGAAGCTGTGAGGTAGTTTGCTTGATAGAAGCATGGTTCTTGCCATGTCTTCAAGAGTTCTGTTTTTCCTTTCAACAACCCCATTTTGTTGTGGGGTCCTAGGAGCAGAAAAATTATGATTGACACCATGTTCATCACAGAACTCAGCAAACTTGACATTCTCAAACTCAGTACCATGGTCAGACCTTATGGATGCTAGTTGAAGACTTAACTGATTTTGAATCTTCTTGACAAATGAGGTGAACATATCAAATGCTTCATCCTTAGATGCCAAGAATAAGGTCCATGTGAACCTTGAATAATCATCTACCAACACCATCACATATCTCTTTCCACCTCTACTTAGAGTTCTCATAGGACCACACAGATCCATATGAACCAGTTCCAAAGGCCTGGTGGTGCTGTCCATTTTCTTACTTTTTAAAGAAGACCTTACTTGCTTCCCCCTTGCACATGCCTCACAAACCTTGTCTTCTTTGAACATAGTGTTAGGAAGCCCTACCACTAAGTCCTTAGAGACTAGCTTGTTGAGTTGAGTCAGACTTGCATGACCAAGTCTTTTGTGCCACAGGAGGGGATCACTGTCCAACACACTAAGGCAAGTGAGTTCATTGTCAAACAGCGTGGACAAGTCAATGACATAGATATTGTTCATTCTCTTTCCCAGCAAAACAATCTTGTCACTAAGCAGGTTGATCACAAAACATTTTGTGGAAGTAAAAGCGACAAGGTTACCTTTGTCACACAGTTGTGACACACTGATTAGGCTATATTTCAAGCCATCCATCAGATACACATGTTCAATTAAACGTGTGTCATCTTTACCTACCTTGCCGACCCCTATTATCTCACCTTTCTTTCCGTTTCCAAAGGAGACATTTCCTCCTTTGAGGTTTTCAAGTGAAAGGAACCGTTCCTTGTTCCCTGTCATATGCTTAGAGCAGCCACTGTCCAAAAACCAAATTAGGCTGCTTCCCTTCACTTGTATCTACAAATGGAAATCAGGGGTTAGTTTTAAGAACCCAAACTAGTTTGGGTCCTTTTCTATGAGAGAATGGATGAATAAGATTTTTTCTGGCCTAGTTTGGTAGCCAGGTTTTCTATTTAACGAATCTCTCATTTTTCTGACTGGCCTTTCTTTTGCAGAACACTCATATTTATAGTGGCCAGTCTTCCCACAATGGGTGCAAATTTATAGTGGCCAATCTTCCCACAATATCCAAGCCCTCTCCTGTTGGTACTATGATTCTCTTGGAGCCAAGTTAATGCATCAGAAGACTTATTCCATTTACGAGTTCTTTCAAATTCATGTTTAACTTTGCCAAGTTCTTCTTTAAGAGATCTTATCTGCTCATCCTTGGCATACATTTTATCTTTTAGTTTACCTAAGTCTTCTTCTAACTTAGTATGAGAGTGATCAACTACCTTTTTACTGGATCCTAGTCTTAACTTTAAGTTTTCAGATTTTAGTTCTAGAATCTCAGTTTCGAGTGGATGAACCTGGTTCATCAAGACAGTGTTTTTCTTTTCAGATTCACTGACTCTTACTTCCATGTACATGCATTTTGCTTTCAACATTCACACTCTTTAGATAGTTGATCCTTCTCTTTGGTTGTTTCCTCAGAATCATCTATAAAGTCTAGAAGAAACTCAGAGAGTTTCTCCTTAGATAAGAATTTTATTTTTGTTTTAAGATGTGAGATACTTACCTCTAGTTCTTCATAGGTTTCCTCATCAAATTCTCCAATTGCTATGAGAGCCTGATCCTCTGTCTCATCATCTTCTCTTCTTCTGAACTTTCCCCCCAAGCTGCAACCATTGCCTTTGTTGTGGTTTTCTTGGGTTAGACCAGTTCCTTCTTCCTGTTCTTTCTTTCATATCTCTCCTTCCTCCATTCTACTTCCCACTAGGTGCAGTTCTTGATGAGATGATAAGTTTTTCCACACTTGTAGCATCCCTCATTAGCTTGCCTTTCTGGATCCTTTGCTTTATTGAAGTTTCCTACCCTAGAGATGCCTTTCTTCCTCATGATAAAGTTCCTGAATTCTTTGGTGATCATGGCCATCTCATCATCTTCCAGATCTGCTCCCTCTGTGATCCTTAGTGCTAGACTTCTTTCCTTCTTTGGGGCATCCATTTTCATGGTTTGCCTTCTGAGTTCATAAGCAGTAAGGTTTCCAATCAACTCATCTAGTCTAAGGATTGCCATGTTTTTGGATTCCTGGATGGCAGTTATCTTGCTTTCCCAGGAGATAGGCAGTACCCTTGTCAGGATCTTCTCCACCTACTCTTCTTCAAGTATGATTCTTCCAAGAGACTTGAGTTCATTGGTCAAGGTGGTGAACCTTGTGTACATCTCCTGAATTGTTTCTCCTCCCTTCATAGTGAAGTTTTCATACTGTGAGTATAGTAATGTACCTCTAGACCTCTTCACTTGAGATGTTCCTTCATGGGATACTTGTAGAGTATCCTAGATTTCCTTGGCAGTGGTGCAACTTTGGATTCTGCTATATTCATCTGGACCTAGTCCACACACTAGCCACTTCTGGTCCTTGGCATTCTTCTCCCATTTCTTCAGATCCTCAGCCGTGCAGTCAGCCCTAGTCTTTGGCACATCTACACCCTCAACAGTTTTCTTCATTGTTGCAAGTGGTCCATCAGTGACTATGTCCCAGAGTTCATATTCTTCTCCAATAAGGTGGTCCTTCATTCTATTCTTCCACGAAGAATAGTACTGGCCATTAAAGAGTGGTGTCCTTGCAGTTGATTGACCTTCCCAGTTCCCAGGTGGTGCACTCATCTTGATCTTTTCCTAGGTGTTAGCCTCTTCAAGGATAACCTGCTCTGATACCAATTGATGTTTTAGACTTCAATACTACACAATATTATAGGTTGATTGTGCAGTACCCAATTTTCGAGTGCTGTCTAATATGAAGAACATGTTTCTTCTTAACGTACTACTTACTACTGTTTGCGGAATAATAAAGCAGTAATAGTAAAGACACAGGGATTTTATGTGAAAAACACCTGGCTCAAAAGGTGAAAAAACCACAACCTACTCCTTAGTAGGATTTTCTCAAACACTTCACTAAAAACACTGAGCCAAACGAACTTAATAAATAAACTCTTTTGTAATCCTAGGACTAACTCTAATCCTCTTTGTATCAACTAGCCTCTAGCTAATTTCTACAGAATTTAAGCTAACTCTAACTTGAACAATTTGTACCTATTACAATTTGCTTCTAAGAAAGCTGAAAGATACAATATTAAAACTCCTACTACACATTAACTAGACTCAACGCTCAGACGATTGAATTGTTTCTTCTTGTTGAACTGTAGCCTTTGCACAATGCTTCTGCTTTCAAATATCCTGGGAATTTTTCTTTCAGAACTTGATTCAATTTGATCTTTGTGTGTCAAAAAATTCAGCAGTAATCCTTTGAATATTTATAGAGTCAGTTGTTGAGTTCAATTCTGCTTGTGTAGATGAGTTCGAATGTAATTCAACTTCCTTCCTCTATTTCTGTCCTAGCTGAATTCAACTTTTATCATCCTTATCAGTTTGCAATCTTTTCATTTTGGGAGACATCTTCTTAGTTCTTTGATACTCAGCAATCACTTATATCTCCTTGCTTTGTACGATTCCTTTGCCAACTGCTTCGTTAAGATGTTGCTGCTCTGATGGACCTGGTTCAACTTGTCACCATTTGTCAATCTTCAAAACCCATTCAGTGACATGGTCCAACAATATCAAAATTTGATTATATCCAGAAAAACCGTCAAGGAAACAATAAAAGGCTCGGCCCACAAGCCTATCCAACATTTGGTCTTTGCGGGTCACCTTGTTGATGTTGCGATAATCCATGCAAACCCTCCATCTGGTGACCGTCCTTGTAGGAATGAGCTCATCTTTATCATTTTGTATCACAGTCATACCACCCTTTTTCAGGACGCATTGGACCGGAGAAATCCAAGCGCTATCCGAAATCGGGTAGACAACACCCGCATCGAGCCATTTGATGATCTCCTTTTTCACCACCTCTTGCATTGCTTCATTGAGTCTTCTTTGATGTTCCACGGAGGGTTTGGCACCATCCTCCAAAATAATCTTGTGCATGCAAAAGGCGGGGCTAATACCCCGAATATCCACCAAAGTCCATCCAATAACTTTCTTCCTCCTCCTTAGCACTTTTAATGTTGAGTCTACTTGCACTTGGGTTAAGCAAGAGGAAAGAATAACAGGTAAAGTACATGATAAACCAAGATATTCATACCTGAGGTGGGAAGGAAGTGGCTTCAACTCTAGATTCGGAGGTTCTTCAATGGAAGGTTTTGTTGGTGGTGTCTTCCGGTTCTCTAAATCCAAGGACAATTTCCTTGGAGCATAATAATAAGACCCCGTACCTTGAAGGGCATGGGTGCTTTCAAGAATACCATCCACCACAGAGTCCTCATGATTTAATAAGGCCAACTCCACAGGATCATCAACATGGATCATAGCACTGGCATCGTCGATAATAACCTCGGACACGAGGTCCACAAAAGAGCAAACTTCCGTGCTGTTTGGCTGCCTCATAGATTTGCATACATGAAAGATCACCTTCTCATCACCCACTCTGGATGTGAGTTCTCCAGCTTCAACATCAACCAAAGCCTTCCCCGTGGAAAGGAAAGGCCGCCCCAAGATTATGGGGACTTCAAATCGACCTCACAGTCAAGAATAACAAAGTCAACTGGCAATATGAACGTGTCCACTCTCACTAGCACATCATCAATAATGCCTTGGGACCTCTTCATCGACCTATCTGCCATTTGCAAGCACATAGAGGTCTCCCTAGGTTGTCCGATTCCCAAAGTCTTGAAAACTGAATATGGCATCAAATTAATACTTTCCCCAAGATCACATTGGGCTCTGGCAAAATCTGCACTTCCAATCGTGTAAGGAATAGTAAAGGCACCCGGGTCTTCAAGTTTCGGCGCCATGGAACTTGGTGAGTCATTTTGATGGTCTCACACTCCATGGACCGCTTTTTTGTCTCTAAGTCCTTCATGAACTTAGCGTAACCCGACATTTGCTCCAAGGCTTCTACTAATGGGACATTGATTTAGAGACTCTTCATCATGTCAATGAACTTTCTAAACTGAGTCTCTTGCTTTTGTTTGGCCAATCTCTGAGGGTAGGGAGGAGGTGGCCTAGGCAATGATGCCTTGGCTTGAGGGGCCACCGGTTCCGGCATGTCAATAATGTGTTCCCTAGACGGGTTCACATTCCTTTCTAAGTCCTCCCCGATGTCATGAATGTCAATTCTTACATCACCTTCTCTTGGTTCATCCACCACTTGTTCCACATCAACCGACAAATCTTCTTGAGGCATGTCTTCATCATCAGCAATAATCTTCTTTTTCCCCGAAGTACTAGCTTCACCACCTTTTCCATTCCTTGTAGTCACCGCCATGGCGTGACCGGTATTGTTGTTATTCCCACCCTTGGGGTTCACCACCGTATCACTCGGTAGTGCAGCCTTCGGGCGTGTGTTCAAGGCATGTGAAATTTGGCCCATTTGCACTTCGAGATTCCGAATAGAAGTATTGTGGGAGGCTAACTGAGCTTCTGAGTTTGCATTATTCTCCATCATTTGTTTGAACATGTTTTCTATTCTACCCATGTCTGAGCTTGAAGAACTTTGACCCTGAGATTGATATGGAGGAGGGTTGCTTGGTTGTTGGTACATCAGGGGCCTTTGAAAGCCCGACCCCCGACTACCTTCACCTCCCCAATTGTTGTTGTTGTTTCTTCCACTCCAATTCTCCTCGTTGTTGTTCCCCCACTGCCTGTCATTATTGTTGTTCCATTGACGAACACTATTATTGCCCAAATTCCTAGCATTTTTGTTGTTCCAGTTTCGTTGCCTTTGATTTCCCCAGCTTTGAATATTACCCTGATTTCTCCAACCTTGGTTGTTGCTTTGACTATTACCTTGCCCTTGATAATTGTTTGCATACATAACGTCTTCATCTTGATCATCATAATCCTCATCTTGGTCATGACCATTCGGCCGTTGATCACCTTGATCTCCACGACTTTGCCTAGCATTCCCCTGGGGTTTCCTTTGGTTTCCTTGCATATTAACTCCTTCCATAGCATTCACTTGCTTCAGCCCTTGCAATTGTTGGAGTTGGGCCTTAGCAAGTTGGTTCATGGTTGTTGTAATTTTGGCAATTTCTTGCCCTTGCCCTTGGAGTTCCTTGTGGAGGATATTCACACCGGTTTCCCCTTGAGGCTCATTCGCTCTACTTTGCCATGCCGAAGATGTGTCGGCCATTTCATCAAGAACTTCACATGCTTCCGGGTATGTCAACTTCATGAAATTACCTCCGGCCAATTGGTTGACCACACATTGGTTTACCGTGTTGATTCCCCGGTATAAGGTTTGTTGTATCATTACCTCGGTCATATCCTTATTCGGACACTCCTACACCATGTTTCTATATCGTTCCCATATCTCGTGCAATGGCTCATTTGGCTCTTGTTTGAATGCCAAAATCTCATCACGGAGTGCCGCCATATGACTTGGGGAAAAGAACTTTGCAATAAATTTATCCGCGAGCTCGTCCCAAGTTGAGATTAAGTGAGTGGGAAGACGCTCCAACCAATCTAGTGCTTTCCCCCGAATAGAGAAAGGGAACAATCGGAGTCTAAGGGCATCCTCCGAGACATTGGTTTGTTTACTCCCCCAACAAGTATCCACGAAGCCCTTGAGATTATTGTAGGCGTTTTGATGCGCGGCTCCGGTGAAGTACCCTCGTTGTTCAAGGAGAGTAAGCATGACATTGGTGGTTTGAAAGTTCCCCGCCCGAATCCTCGGCGGGATTATGGCACTTGCGTACCCCTCGTTTGGTAGGACTCGAGGGGCAACTCTAGGAGGTGGAGGCGGCGGAGGGTCTGGGATATCGTCTTGGTTGTTGGCATGTCGGCCCCTTCTTTGTGGAGGAGGTTGATTAAATTCCTCCTCTTGATCATCAAATACCCCCTCCGCCGGAATCACGTGGCCCAGTGGATCTGCCATATCACCTGAGTAGTATAAAATAAAAAGGTCAAAAACAGAAGGAAAGAAAAACACACTACGCTTCTAGTCACAAAGATAGTCACACCGTTAGAATCCCCGGCAACGGCGCCAAAAAGTGATCACGCCTCACCCACACTACTATATAAGTAGGAAGGCAAGGATCGTGTAGCTTTTACCCGAATGGTCGGGATCGAATCCACAGGGAGTCCATAATGGGAGTGAGTGTCTAAGTGATCTAAAAGAGTCGAGTGTTTCTAATTGCACTTCTAAACATTTGTTGGTGTTGAATTATGCTAAGTGTACTCTATTGATTGTAAGCTAATTAATGACAACGTGTTTTTGTTGTTGTTTTCTGATATTGATAAAGGCACTAGGGTCGTGACCTTTTCCTAGGTTGATACACAACGGGTTTCAAGTCTAAGGCCGGGACATTGATTAGGGATACAACTATAGTCAATGCACGAAAGTGACCACTCTATACCTCTCGGTAGTTTGAGTGGCTTTGGCCTAATTGCCTCTCTCAAGGCCAATTTGGTGTCAATTAATCAAGCAATTGAGCCTTAGGTAGGGTACTACTCTCTCGAGTTTTAACCCGTTAATTAGGGCTCAAGTAGGGTTTTACCATTTCTAGGTTTAACCCAATTGATTGGAACTACCAATCTCTTGATAATGCCTTAATTTCCTATTAGGCTAATTTTCTAGACTTAAGCCCTCTTTCTCAAGAAGGACCCAAGTCATGGAAAGGCTAATTAGTGTTTGCAACCACTAATTATGGCAATAAGAACACCAAATTAGCCTAAATAGCCAACACCCACTAATTTCCCAACCTTAATTTCACAAACCCATTACATACCCACACTAGGGATGAGCCACAACCCTAGGTAATGGGTCTAGCTGCTCATATTCAAAGATAGAAACAATGATAAAGAAGAAATAGAACCCATTAATTGATTCCTAACAATGAAATTGAAGTTTCAATGTTAAAAATACAAGAACAAAGCTAAAAAAATCAAAAACTCAAAAGTTTTCACGTGTTCTCTACTTCAAAAATTACAAGATATGTAAAGAAATTACAAAATAGTCTATGTATAGTCTGCCAGAATTTCGGACAAAAATCCCTCTGCGGGGCCACCGCGGACCGCAAATACACGACAGCGGTCCGCGAAAGATGACTGGGCTGCTGAGCTGCTGGGCTTCTGATAAGGCTCGACCGCGAAATAAGGACCGCGACCGCGGTGAGGTGTGCACTGAAAAGTCACTCTCTGAAGTCTGGGACCGCGGTCCGCGAAACAAGGATCGTGGCCACGGTGGATATTGTCCTGGAAACCATCTCTCTGAAGTGATCCACCGTGGACTGCGAAAGCATGACAGCGGCCGCGGTGGAAGTTTGCCTTGCCTGCAGCATCTCTGAAACATGCCACCGCGGTCCGCGAAGGTTGGACTACGGCCGCGATGGCCTTTTGCTTGATCATTTTTGTTGTCTTTGGTCCCTGTGCCAGATTCACTCCTATTTTGAGCATATTTTAGACTGAGTGTCCTCATTTCTGGTTTAATCCTGCCACAAGCACAACATATAAGCTTTCGGGGCTACTTTGTGTACAATTATATCTAAAACGTAGGCCTAGAAGAACAGAAAACGAGGCAAAAATCCAAGTTATCAGGCACATGTTTAGACTAAGTATGATACTATTGCATGATGTCTAATGTAGCATGGTAACTTAAACATGATTCTCTAAATGAATACATGATCACAACATTATGCATAACTTCAGGAATAGCATAGGTGACAGGTTTTAATAGTTGTTTACCTAGAACATGATCTCTACGTGTATATCATGGTAAAGCATGATTGCAGATTTGTTAACACACTCGTTTTAAGGAAGGATTTAGATTACGTTTTCAGAATGCATAGACAGAATCACATGATAGCAGTTTTTCATTGTTATTACTGATCCTATGAACAAGATTTTCTAAGTGACAATGATGTGCTGAAAGAAAAGATGATGTATCAATATAAGTGACAAAATGCATGGCATGCTTGATTCCAAGACATGGTTACTAGTGCTCACATTAGAAAAATAAACCTAGAGAAACATGACATCTACCCATACTTATACTATAACATGCATATTCCCACCCATTTTCACTATTCCGCCCCAGAATCATTTTTACAAATTATTACAAGCCTCTGAATATGAATTACACAATTAAAATAGGAAAAGAAGAAGTTAACTATAGGGAGCCTTCCATAGTAGGGCCAAGTATCCAGGTCCTCAATGCCATGTACTGTTATTTGATAACCTTTCATAATCCGGGTGTGTCAGAGTTCCTTAAGTTCCTCGGCCAAGATAGAGTAAGTGCAGTGTGGAAGAGCCAACTCTGTTGTGTCAAAGTTTAGAGGGAGCTCAAGGGTCCCTAAGAAATGCCCACACAAAAGGGGCAGAACCTAGGCTTCTAAGAGTATATGTAAGAGTGCTTGACATAGTTTAAAAGAATTGAGTTGAAAACATTTTTCTGAAAACATATTTCTTTAAAAAATAGATTTTTAGACACAACAAGAGAGTTTGCCCTAGTGAAAACAGTTTGAAAGAAAGGGAGTAGGACAGTCAGCAACTCAGAATCAAAGCAGCATACATAGTACAGGGAGACAGACACAAACAGGGAATATGGGACTGGGGACAAGTAGGTCACATATAAAGATAAATTTGCACACAAGTTAACCCCAGAGAGATACTAGGGAATCACAGAACTTTAACAACCACATAACAGTTTTCATAAAGATGTTCAGGCCGGAAACTTAACAGAATTCGATTGAGGGATACCAAAGAGGAAGTACATAACAAATAGAGATACACATAGGTCCAGGGGGGAGGGTTCATGAGTACATCATATGTTCAGAATCACATGTAACTAAGTGACACAAATACATGCTTCTATGTGTCGGGGATCAAGGGTAAGGAAGTGTCACGACCCAAATTCTAACACAGGTCATGATGGCGCCCAACTACGGGGTTAGGCAAGACAACAGATACTCACTAGCGTTACCCTAAAAATGATAATCCGTCAATAAATAATAAAGCTGTAAGGATGCGTGGCCAAAAGTGAGTACACATGTGTATAACAGCCAAAACCCAAAAATAACGCTGCGTGTGTGCGCCAGGAACTAGTGTCACGAGTGTCACGGGCAACTATCTGAATATACAATGATAATATATACAATCCACAGTCTGAATGAAGTAGATGGGAAAATGTCAAAAGGAAACTTCAGGGCGCTCCCAGGGATCGTCGGGAAGAGCAGCTCACCGTGAAGTCGAATCAACTCAAGTCAGTACCTAGCTCCGACCTAGTAATCAGATGTACCAGCCTCCGGACCTGTACAGTTAAGTACAGAAGAAGACGTGCAACATGAGTACATAAATAAATATGTACCCAGTGAGTATCTCGTCTAAACTCGAAAGAGTAGTGACGAGAGGTCGACTAGATACTCACTAAGGTCCAACAATATAATATATGACAAGGTATGGCTAAAGCAATAGGCATGTAAGACAGTAAACAACAAGTGCATAGTAAATAATGTAATCCAGGTAATAATTGAAAATTGAACAGCAAAGTACTAAAATCTCCCCTTAACCAATACCTGACAGTCCAATTATAAGAAAATAAGAACTCAAGTGGTCATACACATACCAGGACAAGACAACCGGCCGGAGTCGTAAGGTGGTCATAAGGACTGAGGTCATAAGTTAACCCACGATCGCGAATCATATATGCGGCTCGTGTGCTGACTCGATAATAATAAGCTAACCCACAATCACACATCGTACCTGCGACTCGTGTGTTGAATCGATAATGATAAGCTAACCCACAATCGCGCATCATACCTGCGACTCGTGTGCTGACTCGATAATAATAAGCTAACCCACGGTCGCGCATCATACCTGCGACTTGTGTGCTGACTCGATAACAAGTGTGTATATATGTACATATGTGTACCAACTCAATAGTGAACTCACAGGCTTGTGCCAATACCACTGATAATCAGCTGGGATTTAAATCATATTGTTTCACTTTTCAATATCACCTCAACAGTAATTACAACTCATAACACATACAAAGGTACAAATATGGCACGTAGAGGCATACTTGTGAATCCTAAAGCTGCCCGACATAGAAATATAGTCTCCACGCACAAACTCTCGTCACTTGGTACGTACGTGGCCCCCACAACACAAATACAGAACAATAAATAACCTAGGGGGACATTTCCCCCTTACAAGGTTGGAAAGGAGACTCACCTCGTGACGAAACCACCCCTTGGATCAAGGATGTGCCCGAATCTCCAAAATCTACCCTCGACGGCTCGCAACTAGCCAAATATAGTGTAATTTCATCAATTCATGGTCAAGGAAGAAGAATTAACCTATTGACCCAAAATTCATCATTATTGAAGGATTTTGGAATTTCAACCTCGGGCCCGCACGCTCGAACCCCGAAAACTCTCAAGGGAATCACTCACCTGTAGCCTAGGGATCATTAATACGTGTTTTCTACTCGAATTCATGAACTTAAACAAAAAATTCACAATTTACTCGAGAGCCCAAAAATCCTTACCCAAATTTCACGATTCTTGATACTTTAGAAGTTAATTCTAGTTGAATTCCATGTTTAGATTAGGAAAATAGAGAGGAATTACTCACCTTAGCACTAGATAGGTCGTGGAGGGTGCTGCTTAAGCTTGAAGGCTCTCTAATGGAGTTTTGGATGAGAAAGAATGACGAAAACCCGTTTTTGGACATTTAAATATGCCTTCCTACAGGGGTTTCCGCACCTGCGACCTTGGGACCGCACCTGCGGTTATGCACCAGCGAGAAAAGGATCGCACCTGCGAAAAATGGCGAGGGGGCTGGGGATCGCACCTGCGGAGGGGGTTTCCGCACCAGCGGACCCGCTCTTGCAGAAATTGTTCCGCACCTGCGAAGGATCCGCACCTGCGAGGCTAGGACCGCAAGAGCGGTCCCGCACATGCGGCTGGGCAACGGCACCTGCGATCACACCAGCAACAGCTGCACCAACAGTTGTTATAGCTTGTTTTTGGCCTCGTGTGGTGTCCAAGAGGCAACTGGGCCCACCCGAGCCCCCGTCCAAATATACCAACAGGTCCCAAATCATAATACGGACTCGCTCGAGCCTACGGAACACTCAAAACATCGCTAAAACTCAAAATCACATCCCAAAACCCCTGAATTCATAACTTAAGACTTTCAAATTCTAGATTCATATAACAATGCGCCGAACCGACCTATACAACTCGGAAGGACTTCACATTTTGCGGACAAGTCATAAATGACATGACGGAACTATTCCTGGTCCCAGAATTTTGTTCGGACCTCGATAGCATAAAATCACGTCCCAAACAAAATTTAAAACTTAAGGAAATCCTGATTTCCATTTCAGGCGCCGAATGCTCCTGGGTCATCGAAAACCTGTTCCGAACATACGCCAAGTCCGAAATCATCCTACAAAGTTACTAAAGCTGTCAGAACTCGATTCTGAGGTCGTTTTCTCGAAATGTTGACCGAAGTCAAACTTGGCCAAATAGGCCAACCTTAAGGAACCAAGTGTTCCTAAAGCACTCTAAACATTCCCAAATCCCGAACCACCTGTCCCCGCAAGTCATAAAACACGAAAAGCCGCTATGGGAAGTTTCATTTAGGGGAACGGGATCCTAATACGCAAAACGATAGGCCGGGTCGTTACATTCTCCCCCTCTTAAAAACACATTCGTCCTCAAACGGGTTTAGAATCGTACCTGGAGAGCTGAATAGTTGTGGATATCTACTCCGTATGTCCTCCTCGGACTCCCAAGTTGCCTCCTCAGCTGGTTGGCCCCTCCACTAGACCTTTATTGCAGAAATTGTCTTGGACCTCAACTGGCGGTCCTGCCTATCAACAATGGCAACTGGCTCCTCCTCATAGCCTAACTTGTCATCTAACTGAATAGTTCTGTAATCAACCACGTGAGAGAAGTCAGCATGATACCTCCGAAGCATGGATACATGGAAAACCGGATGAACTCCTGATAAGGCTGGAGGTAAAGCAAGCTCATAAGCGACCTCTCCGACTCGCCTCAACACCTCAAACGGACCTATAAACCTGGGGCTCAGCCTGCCTTTCTTCCCGAATCTCATAATACCCTTCATTGGCGAAACCTTCAACATAAACTTATCCCCCTCCATAAATGCTACATCACGCGCCCGCTGATCTGTGTAACTCTTCTGTCTGGACTGTGATGTACGAAGCCTCTCCTGAATTATCTTCACCCTCTCCAAAGCATCTCTCACCAGATCTGTGCCATATAACTTGGCCTTGCCAGGCTCAAACCACCCAATAGGAGAACGACACCGCCGACCATACAAAGCCTCAAATGGAGCCATCTCGATGCTGGACTGATAACTATTATTGTATCCAACTACACCAAAGGCAAGAACTGGTCCCACTGACCCCCAAAATCAATCACACACGCCCGGATCATATCCTCCAATATATGAACTGTACGCTCTGACTGGCCATCAGTCTGAGAGTGAAATGCTGAACTGAGGACTATCTGAGTGCCCATCTCGCTGTGCAAAGATCTCAAGAAGTGCGAAATGAACTGAGGACCTCGATATGATATAATAGACACCGGCACACCATGCAACCGGACTACCTCTTGAATGTAAATCTAAGCCAGCCTCTCTGTAGTGTAAGTAGTAGCCACAGGAATGAAATGCGCCGATTTGGTAAATCTATCCATAATGACCCAAACCGCGTCATCCTTCCGCAAAGTCTAAGCCAACCCAACCACAAAATCCATAGTGATGCGCTCCCATTTCCACTCAGGAATGGGCATCTGTTGAAACAAGCCTCCTGGCCTCTGATGCTCGTACTTAACCTGTTGACAATCAAGACACCTGGCCACATACTGCACAATGTCCTTCTTCATCTGCCTCCACCAGTAATGTTGCTTCAAATCACGATACATCTTCGTCGCTCCTGGATGAACATAATACCGAGAAGTGTGCACCTATGCTAGGATCCTCTCCCTCAGGCCATCAATATCAAGAACACACAATCGGACCTGGAGCCTCAGAACACCGTCCTCGCCCAAGGTACCTCCTTGGCCCTACCCTTGACCATCGTATCCCGAAGCTGTGCCAGACATGGATCATCGAACTTTCGAGCCTTAATCTCTCCTAATAATGAAGACTGAGCAACCACATAAGCTAGAACTTGACGAGGCGCCGAAAGGTCCAATCTCTCCAGGCGGTTGTCCAAGTACTGAATGTCCAAAGCTAAAGGTCTCTCCTCAGCTGCAATGTAGGCCAAGCTACCCATACTCTTTTCCCTCCTGCTCAAAGCACCTACCACCACATTTTCCTTGCCCGGGTGATACAAAAATAGTGATATCATAGTCCTTCAACAACTCGAGCCACCTCCGCTGCCTCAAATTAAGGTCCCTCTGCTTAAACAAATGTTGCAAACTGCGGTGGTCAGTGTAGACCTCACAAGATACACCAAACAAGTAGTTCCGCCAAATCTTCAAAGCATGAACAATCACCGCCAACTCCAAGTCGTGCACAGGGTAATTCTTCTCATGAACCTTCAGCTGGCGCGAAGCATAAGCAATAACTCTGCCATACTGCATCAACACACATCCCAACCCGATGCGTGAAGCATCGCAATATAAAGTATACATCCCAGACTCGGAAGGCAATGCCAGAACAGGTGATGAGGTCAATGGTGACTTGAGCTTCTGAAAGCTCGCCTCACACTCGTCGGACCATCGAAATGGGGCATTCTTCTGAGTCAATCTAGTCAATGGAGTTGCAATAGAAGAGAATCCCTCCACGAATCGGCGATAATAGCCTGCTAGATCCAGAAAACTCTTGATCTCTGAAGCTGACGTAGGACGCGGCCAACTCTGAACCACCTCAATCTTCTGCGGATCAACCTTGATACCCTCTCCGGATACCACATGCCCCAGAAATGCCACAGACTCCAACAAGAACTCGCACTTGGAGAGCTTAGCATATAGATTCTGTTCTCGCAAGGTCTGAAGCACCACTCTCAAATGCTGCTCGTGCTCACCCAGGCTCCGTGAGTAGATCAAGATGTCATCAATGAAGACAATGATGAAGGAATCAATATACGGCATGAACACCCTATTCATCAAGTTCATAAATGTTGCTGGGGCATTAGTCAAGCCAAAGAACATCACTAGAAACTCATAGTGGTCGTATCTGGTGCGAAATGCAGTCTTCGGGACACCTGAAGCCCGAATCTTCAACTGGTGATAACCCGATCTCAAATCAATCTTAGAGAACACACGAGCACCCTGCAACTGGTCAAACAAATCATCAATGCGCGGCAGACGATACTTGTTCTTGATGGTCACCTAATTCAACTGGCGGTAATCAATGCACATCCGCATAGACCCGTCCTTCTTCTTCACAAATAACACTGGAGCACCCCACGATGACACACTCGGCCTGATGAACCCCTTGGCCAACAACTCCTCAAGCTGCTCCTTCAGCTCTTTTATCACCTTAGGAGCCATACAGTATAGGGGAATGGAAAGTGGCTGAGTATCTGTAGCCAAATCAGTACAGAAATCAATGTCCCGATGTGGAGGCATGCCTGGAAGATCTAAAGGAAATACATCTGGGAACTCTCGAACAACAGGAACTGAATCAATGGTAGGAGACTCGGCGGTGGTGTCCCGCACATAAGCAAGGTAAGCCAAACGCCTCTTCTCGACCTATGCCGAGCCTTTATAAAGGAGATGACCCGGCTGAATGCACTAACTAAAGAACCTCTCCACTCCAACCTCGGCGACTCAGGCATGGCTAAGGTAATTGTCTTGGCATGGCAATCCAACACAGCATGATAAGGAGATAGCCAATCCATGACCAAAATAACCTCGAAATCAACCATGTCGAGCAATAACAGGTCAGCTCTGGTCTCAAGCCCACAGAAAGTAATCACACAAGATCGGTAGACCCGTTCTACCACCACAGAATCGCCCACGGGAGTGGACACATACAAGGGAGAACCCAATGACTCATGAGGAACTTCAAGAAAATGGGAAAATAATGCTAAAACATATGAGTATGTAGACCCTGGATAAAATAACACTGAAGCCTCTCTACCATAGACAGAAATAATACATGTAATCACGGCGTCTGAGGCCACTACGTCTGATCTGGCCGAAATAACATAGAATCTGGATGTAGCACCTGAAGACTGAGCTCCCCTAGAACGAGCTGGAGCTGACTGACCCCCTCATAACTGGCCTCCCCCTCTAGGACGGCCCCTGCCAACCTGACCCCCACCTTTAGGCGGTCGAACTGCTGGTGCTAAAATCACAGGCTGGTGACTCTACTACACGGCCTTGCCCCAATAGCTGGGACAATACCTCCTCACGTGGCCTAAGTCCCCACACTCGAAGCACCTCATATGTGACATATCCTGTTGTCCTGAAGAGTAAGAGTCCCGAATGACCGGAATGCGATGAGAATCATCTGACACAACAATGAAATAGGAACCGGAGGATCTCTGACGGCTGTAGTAACCACTGGGTCAACTATGGATGGCTGGAGGACGGTAGGAGCGCTCTGGCATGGCACTGAATTGAGGCATCGCTGGAACACCCTTGGGAGGTAGTGGAGGTGCTGCATATGAAGGCATGCTGGACTGACTGCCTCAAAACTGACCCCTGCCCCTAGCTGGAGAACCCCTGAAATCACCTGAAAATCTGGGCCTCTTGTCCTGCTGACCCTGCTCCATGCTCCTCAATCGTTATCCCTCAATCCGTCGAGCTATCTCGACTACAAGCTGGTACGGGGTACCCATCTCTACCTCTCTCTCCATAGAGGTCCTAATACCTGGATGTAAGCCTGCCACAAACCGTCGCACCCTCTTGGCATCAGTGGGCAATATCATAAGAGCATGACGGGATAACTATGAATATCTTGCCTCACAATCAGTCACGGACATCTGCCCCTGCTCCAACCGCTCAAATTGACCCCGAAGCTCCTCCCTCTCAGAAGGTTGAATGTATCTATCCAGAAATAGCTGAGTAAACTGACTCCAGGAGACAAGAGGAGAATCTACTAGCCTGCTGAGAATGTATGACTGCCACCAGCGGCGAGCTATGCCCTCTAGCTAAAATGTGGTGAAGTCTACCCCATGCGACTCCAAGATCCTCATGTTGTGAAGTCTGTCCCTGCACCTGTCAATGAAATCTTGGGCATCCTCACCCCGCTCACCCTTGAAGACTGGCGGGAGAAGTCGGGTCCATCTATCTAGCATCTTCTGCTGGTCGCCCTCTATAACTGGCCTGGGCTCTGGCGCTGCTACTACACGCTGAACCCTACTCACAGACGGTGTACTCGGAGTGTGGTGTGCTGCTGTTGCCTGTCTTGTGGCCTGAGCGGTAGGGATCTGGACTCCCCCTCCTGCCTAGGAAGTGGCAGGATCTACTAGAAGTATGCATGCCTGGGACATGGTGTCCATGAATCTCAACATACGGCCCATGACCTCCTGGAAGCCTGGCTCCGTTATAAAGTCTGCTGGAGCAGGAGCTACTGGAGGCACCTCATCCTGCTCCTCAAAAGCAGGGTCCTCTGGTGGTGCAACTGGTACAGCTCTGGGATGCCCTCGTCCCCTACCTCGAGCAGGTGCCCTCCCCCTGCCTCGACCACGACCTCGGGCGGCAGGGGCAGCGGCATCACCCGGCTCAGGAACATCGGATGCAAGCGTTCTCACCATCTGTGAGAGAATATAAGAACAAATTTGAGTACATCATCGAATGCAAGAGAGGATAAGAACGAAGAGAAGTTTCTTAACACCCTATAGCCACTTGAAGATAAGTACAGACGTCTCCATACCGATCCACAAGACTCTACTGGGTCTGCCCGTGACTCGTGAGACTACGTGAACCTAAAGCTCTGATACCATGTTGTCCCGACCCAAATTCTAACACAGGTCGTGATGCCGCCCAACTACGGGGTTAGGCAAGCCAACAAATACTCACTAGTGTTACCCTTCCCGACTGATTGAATATTTCATTGTTTTACCAGTTTTTAACAATTTAAACATGATAACTAAAAATGATAATCCGTCAATAAATAAAAAAATTGTAAGGATGCGTGGCCAAAAGTGAGTACACATGTGTATAACAACCAAAACCCAAAAATAACATTGCGTGTGTGTGCCAGGAACTAGTGTCACGGGCAACTATCTGAATATACAATGATAATATATACAATCCACAGTATGAATGAAGTAGACGGAA
This sequence comes from Nicotiana undulata, assembly GCA_005239495.1. NCBI lineage: Eukaryota > Viridiplantae > Streptophyta > Magnoliopsida > Solanales > Solanaceae > Nicotiana > Nicotiana undulata. Next base: position 119,139 of record ML262804.1, read on the forward strand.
AAATGACTAAAGGAAACTTCAGGGCACTGCCAGGGATCGTCGGCAAGAGCAGCTCACCGTGAAGTTGAATCAACTCAAGTCATTACCTAGCTCCGGCCTGGTAATCAGATGTACCAGCCTCCGGACCTGTACAGTTAAGCACAGAAGAATAAGTGCAACATGAGTACATAAATAAATATGTACCCAGTGAGTATCCCGTCTAAACTCGAAGGAGTAGTGACGAGAGGTCGACTAGATACTCACTAAGGTCCAACAATATGATATATGACGAGGTATGGCTAAAGCAATAGGCATGTAAGACAGTAAACAACAAGTGCATAACAAATAATGTAATCCAGCTAATAACTGCAAATTGAACAACAAAGTACTAAAATCTCCCCTTAACGAATACCTGACAGTCCAGTTATAAGAGAATCAGAACTCAAGTGGTCACACACATACCAGGACAAGACAATCGGCCGGAGTCGTAAGGTGGTCATAAGGACTGAGGTCATAAGCTAACCCACGATCGTGAATCATACCTGCGACTCGTGTGTTGACTCGATAATAATAAGCTAACCCATGATCGGGCATCGTTCCTACGACTCGCGTGCTGACTCGATAATGATAAGTTGACCCACGATCGCGCATCATACATGCGACTCGTGTGCTGACTCGATAATAATAAGCTAACACAAGGTCGTGCATCATACCTGCGACTCGTGTGCTGACTCGATAACAAGTGCGTATAAATGTACGTATGTGTACCAACTCAACAGTGAACTCACAGAACTGTGCCAATACCACGGATAATCAACTGGGATTTAAATCATATTGTTTCACTTTTCCATATCACCTCAACAGTAATTACAACTCATAACACATACAAAAGTACAAATACGGCACATAGAGGCATGCTTGTGAATCCTAAAGCTACCCGATATAGAAATATAGTCGCCACGCACGGACTCTCGTCACTTGGTATGTACGTGGCCCCCACAACACAAATACACAGCAATAAAGAACCTAGGGGGACCAATGTAACGACCCGACCAGTCGTTTTGCGTATTAGGATCTCGTTCCCCTATGTTCTTTATTGATGTGTATTTGTGTTGTGGGGGCCACGTACGTACCAAGTGACGAGAGTCCGTGCGTGGAGAATATATTTCTATGTCGGGTTGCTTTAGGATTCACACGGATGCCTCTATGTGCCCTATTTGTACCTTTGTATGTGTTATGAGTTGTAATTACTGTTGAGGTGATATGAAAAAGTGAAACAATATGATTTAAATCCCATTTGATTATCCGTGGTATTGGCACAGTCCTGTGAGTTCATTGTTGAGTCGGTACACATATGTACATATATACGCACTTGTTATCGAGTCAGCACACGAGTCGCATGTATGATGCGCGGCCGTGGGTTAGCTTATTATTATCGAGTCAGCACACGAGTCACAGGTATGATGCGCAATCGTGGGTCAGCTTATCATTATCGAGTCAGCACACGAGTCGCAGGTACGATGCGCGATCATGAGTTAGCTTATTATTATCGAGTCAGCACACGAGTCGCAGGTATGATTCGCGATCGTGGGTTAGCTTATGACCTCAGTCCTTATGACCACCTTACGACTTCGGCCGGTTGTCTTGTCCTGGTATGTGTATGACCACTTGAGTTTTGATTCGCTTATAACTGGACTGTCAGGTATTGGTTAAGGGGAGATTTTAGTACTTTGTTGTTCAATTTTCAGTTATTACCTGGATTACATTATTTTCTATGCACTTGTTGTTTACTGTCTTACATGCCTATTGCTTTAGCCATACCTCGTCATATATTATATTGTTGGACCTTAGTGAGTATCTAGTCGACCTTTCGTCACTACTCCTTCGAGTTTAGACGGGATACTCACTGGTTACATATTTATTTATGTACTCATGCTGCACTTCTTCTTCTGTACTTAACTGTACAGGTCCGGAGGCCGGTACATCTGATTATCAGGCTGGAGCTAGGTACTGACTTGAGTTTATTCGACTTCACGGTGAGCTTCTCTTCTCGACGATCCCTGGCAGCGCCCTGAAGTTTCCTTTAGTCATTTTCCCGTCTACTTCATTCAGACTGTGGATTGTATATATTATCATTGTATATTCACATAGTTTCCCGTGACACTCGTGACACTAGTTCGTGGCACACACACGCAGCGTTATTTTTGGGGTTTGGCTGTTATACACATGTGTACTCACTTTTGGCCACGCATCCTTACAGCTTTATTATTTATTGACGGATTATCATTTTTAGTTATCATGTTTAAATTGTTAAAACTTGGTAAAACAATGAAATATTCAATCAGTCGGGAAGGGTAACACTAGTGAGTATATGTTGGCTTGCCTAACCCCGTAGTTGGGCGCCATCACGACCTGTGTTAGAATTTGGGTCGTGACAGGCAGAGTCCCAATAAACATGTAGGAAGGCAGTAAAGCATGCTAAAACTAAAGGGAAAAAGTAATCACATTGGTAAACTAGTAAATAGGCATGCTAGTTGCGAGGTAAACATCAGAACCATAAGTAAAAATATAGTAGAAACAAAAGGAATTGCAATACAAACTGAAACATATTGTTTTGGAAGCTTTAAACTTAAACTGAAAACATACCAATTAAGAGAGAATAAGTGAAGAGCAATAGAATAAAGTGTATAATTACTCGGTCTTGTCTTGCAACCGACTGAGAATAGCAAGTATCCAGCAAGAATAACAAGAGAGAATGTATATGTGTGTGGGAAAGTTCAGAACAATGTGTGTTCGTGTATTTGCTAATGAGAGAGTAGAGTATATATATAGTTTTTGAAAATAGGTAGAGAATATGGTAACAGGTACTAGTTTTTGCATAAAAATAGAATTAGAATAAATTAATATAAGTACTCAATTTAATTAAGGAGTCCTAATTCAAATGGGTGGAACAGTGATTAAACAAGGGAAGAAACTTAATTGAGGAGTTGATTTAATCATATAAAGAGTAGTAAAGAATAGAGCATGCGATTAGGACTAGATACAGAATATACTAATTAAGGAAAGTATACAAGAATTAATTGACAACATGTTTGCTCACAGAAATAAGGTAGAATATAATTCAATTCTGGAAATCAGTCGAGAGAATCTCGAGTGAGATTCAAATAACAGGAAACTAGTACTAATTAAGGAAAATATCACACCAGCAAGGAAATACTCAAAGTCAGGCAATCAGTATTACTCAAAGGAAAATATCACAATTTTAAGGAATTAAAAATCAGTAAAGAATATAGGGTAAAACCAATAAAGGACTGATCACAGAGATTAAAAAAATGGTAAAACGATACTTGAAGAACTCATATTAAGCAAACATCAGAAACCCTAATCACGAAATTAGGGATTCCTATTAGAGAATAGCAGATAATGAAAGGAACCAGTAGGAAATCATAGTTAGGCATGAGCGACAAAGAATCAAAACCCTAACAGTGACTATAGAGCAAGAAATCACAAGAGCAGATAGAATATATATGAAAGCACAATAGCTATGCTACAACAAGCGAACAACATCGCAAAACAGACGGACGCTCAGATCGAACCCAGAAGTATTAGGGGTTTTAACAAAATGACTCAAATAGAATAAAAATCCTCAAACAACGTTTAAGCATGATAAAATCATAAAATAGTGCTGGAAATTGGAAAGAAACCGTTTTGTAAAAGGTTTTTTGAAACCCTAGTTTTGAAAGTGAAGAAATCGTTAAAGAACAGAGAGATTTCTTTGAAGAAAACATGTAAAACCCCATAATATTCATAGATCTATTACAGATCTAAAGAGATCAGAAAGGTTCGAGGTTAGGGTTTCTAGAAGAACCTAGAAAAAGGAGGAAAAACTCAGAGATATTACCGGTCTTTGGCCGGAAAGGGTAGATCTTACTCGACCGACCATAGATGGCCGGAGAAAATGGCTTGAGACCGGAGAGATGAGTGGAACCGCCTCTGGTTCCTCTGAGGGCCTCAAGGTGGTGATACCCGACGTATAAGTGAAGCAAAGGCCAAGGGATGATGAGATGATAAAGTGTCCGGCAAGGGAAGGGGCCGGAGGAGATGAACGGACCTCATCGGAGGTGAAGAGACCAGAAGTCTCTAGAGTGAACTAGAGAGATAGAGAGAGAGAGAGAGTAGAGAGGCGAGTGTGAGGAGTGAATGAGGGACCGGTGGTAGTCTTTAGGTCTAATTTAGGTACTAATTAATATGGGTCGTCGACAAGAATTGGGTCGGGTGTGAGTAAGTATTGGGCCTGGGGTCTTTTTGGGTTATTCAATTGGGTATTGGGTTGGTCAAATTAGGTAGGGATCATATTTAATTGGGGTTAGAATTTAAATAAAAAATGGCTAGCTGTTAAATGCTCAATTAAAATTAATAAAACTAACTGATAATTATAAAAAATAAAATTGATGATTAATACATTTAATTAAAATGATTAATCAGTTTTTAAAAATATAAATGATTAATTATTAGATAGCAATAGCATAAAACATATGGTTAGGCTATAATTGCAAAATTATTGCAATTATAGCCAAAAGTGCCAATTTGACCAAATTGTGAAATAATTTGATCTTAATAAGACCAAAATAATATATTAAGTCAAGAAATCATTTGTAATGAAATTTATAATTAATTATTAGAGATAAAAATACTGGATAAATTAGAAATAAATTAATAAAAATATGAGAAAATTATGGGAAAATACCAATTGTTATGGAACTTGATTTTGAAGGTATATATGCAGGTTTAAAAATAGTTTGAGGAAAAATTGGGTATCAACAAATGTAACTTCCTAAATTTTATCATGTCAACTCAAGGATACTAAGCAACTCAAGATACATTCAGGTCACATATGAGGCACATAAATACATACTTGTGAGTCCTAAACTACCCAAACATAGCATAATAGTAGCTACGCACGGACTCTCGTCACTTACTGCGTGTGTAGCCCCCCACAAGTAAGTACATACAATTATTTATAAGGGAAAAAGGCCAAAATTGTCCCTATACTATCGAGAATTAGTCACGTTTATATCTGTTTATACTTTCGGTCCAAATATACGCCTACCGTTTATAAAGTAGACAAAATCGTCCCTAACCCTAACAGTTGTCCATGACTCAGCAACTAAAATGACACGGTGGGCTCCATGTCACCATTTATTTTCCACGTGTAATAATAAATAACTAAACCCACTAAATTTAGTCTTCTCCTTCTCGAAACGATTCTCACCCGATTGATTCTTCTTTGTTAGCGAAAAAAAATCTTTGCTAAGGAATTTTGATCTCCTCCAACTCTTCATATTCATCAACAAAGGGTTGAAGATTTGTATTCTCAGTCATGGAATATAAAATAAAGAACCCTCATGATTTATAAACTAAATATTTTTATTTTTTGAAAAAAATATATATACACACACAACATGAAAATTTATAAACAAACACAATAATTATACAACAATTAGAAAATAAAAGTAAGCTAAAAAAGAAAATTAAAAGAGGAAGTAGACCCTCCTCTACAAGCTTCATTTGATTTCTCCCCAAAACAAATCAAATTATTTCATGATCATAATTTATGGGAGTAAACACCGACTGCCGATTAGATGACTTATGTCGCCGGCGTTGACTGATACCGGAGATTTGTATCTTCATAAAGGTCATATTTTTAACACTCAATCTTCATACAATCTTTCAAGCCGCAGAAAATATTTCGTCGGGTTCCAATGGGACGTACGGGTTAGGGTCATGATCCGAACCCGTATTTGGATCACAATATTTTGAGCGATTGATGATGATTTTCTATGTGGAGAGAATATGGGGTATTTTCTTGGTGGAAGACGGCTGGAGTGGTGGTTCGAACACTAACCGGTAATAATGGAAATTTATGAAATAATTTTGTGGAGCAGGAAAAAACCTTGAATTTGCAGCAATGGTGGTATGGTATTAGAGAAGAAGACAAATTTTAGTGGGTTTAGTTATTTATTATTACAAATAGAAAATAAATGGTGACATGCAGTCTACCATGTAATTTTAGTTGCTGAGTCATGGATAACCGTTAGGGTTAGGGACGATTTTGTCTACTTTCTTAACGGTAGACCTATATTTGGACCGAAAGTATAAACAGGTATAGACGTGACTAATTTCAATAGTATAGGGACAATTTTGACCTTTTCCCCTATTTATAATCACCTATGGGGACAATTCCCTCTTACAAGGTTAGAAAGGAGACTCACCTCGTGCCGAGCCTACTTTCCGGGTCAAGAATGCGCCCGAACTCCAAACTCGCCTCCCAAGGATTCGAAACTAGTCAAATATGGTATACATGAATTAATCTATGCTCAAAAGTATGAAATTTACCTAATTAAGCCGTTGTTTCAACCTACTTTGAAAAATCCATAAATACACCCCAGGCCCATATGCTATGATTCCGGAAATTTTCGAAGGAAACACTCGCCCATAACCTAAGGATCATTAATATATGATTTTTGCATGATTTAATAGTTAGTTAGTGGGTAATTTCCTAAAATTTCATAAAGGCCTAGGTTTTCACTTTAACCCTTTATTTACACTAATTATGGTGTTAATTTACCTAGAAATTCATGTATTAAACCAATATTAGGGTGGAAATTACTTACCTCTTAGTAGCTAAGTCGTTGGTCCCTTTTTCATGCCCAAAATCGCCCAAGGAAGAAGGTGTAATGTTCAAAAGTGGAGGTTTCCCGTATTTTAAAAGACCTCTCTGCCTACAGGGTTTCCACACCTGCAGCTCAAGGACCGCACCTGCGGTCTCGCATCTGCGAGGAGGGTCTCGCACCTGCGGAATTGGACAAGGGAACCTGGGCTCGCACCTGCGGAGAGGAGCCCGCACCTGTGGCTCTGCTCCTGCGAAATATGATCCGCACCTGCAAGAAAAGGCAGCCTCACCTGGGGCCGCACCTGCAAGGCTAGGACCGCAGGAGCGGTCTCGCACCTACGACTGGTCAACCGCAGGTGCGGTTACATCAGATCTGGTGCACCATCAGGTATAGCTGCTGGTGTTTGGCCTTCTTTTGGTGCCCGAGCGGCACCTTGGCCCACCCGAGCCCCCGTCCAAATATACCAACAAGTCCCAAATCATAATATGGACTCGCTCGAGCCTTCGGAACACCCAAAACAACGCTAAAACTCACAATCACACCTCACCCCTCGAATCAAACTTAAGAACTTTAAGTTCTTGAATTCGCTAACAATGCGCCGAACCGGCCTATACTACTCGGAATGACACCAAATTTTGCAAGCAAGTCCTAAATGACATAAAGGAACTATTCCCGGTATTGGAATTCAGTTCGGACCTCAATAACACAAAAACACATTCCAAACCTCAATTCTTAAACTTAAGGAATCATATTTCACTATTTGGCGCCGAAACGCTCCCGGGTCATCCAAACCCGTTCCGGACACACGTCCAAGTCCGAAATCACCATACAAAGCTACCGGAACCATAGAAACCCGATTCTGAGATCGTTTACTCAAAATGTTGACCAAAGTAAAACTTGGCCTTAAAGGCCAACCTAAGGAACTAAGTGTTCCTATACCATTCCAAACTCTTCCAAATTCCGAACCACCTGTACCCACAAGTCATAAATCATTAAAAGCATCTATGGGAAGTCTTATTTAGAGGAACGGGGTCCTAAAGCGCAAAATGACCGGTCGGGTCGTTACATCCATATACCACTCAGAAGCGATTCCGGTGAGGCTTTCTCCGAAATAGGCCATTAGCAACTCATATTTTCCACCCGCACCCCTCAACGGTTACAATATCGCTTCAAGTAAGTGATCGAGTCTCAGTGCTCGTCATGTTTTTCAAACTTGAGCATCATGAAACTAACCAGCCGGTGAACATGTAGAAACATGCATAAATCGAACTACGAGACACTTTTCTAACCACTCAAACCCTGCATGTTATTTAAGCTTTGCTCTAGGCTTTTCATCTTCCGAGCCATTTCTTCCTGCTTGGTCAGATCTGAGCCGTTGATCAAATAAGATCAACGACCCAGATCTTTTATTTCCTTAATTAACTCTAACCAACCCCACTCCCCGTCTTTCATTTTCGAGACCATCTCTCTCTCTCTTTCTACCCGTCTCTTCCTCTCCTCCTCTCTCTAGAACCTTCTGGGTTCCTCTTCTCCGATGAACCTCTTTGCCTCCTCCGGCCACACCTCTTGCCCTAAACCTTGAAGCTCTATCCTCTCGTCTGTCATGGCTCTCCTGTGACCGGCAACATTGTCCCTAAGGCCCTTAAAGGGCCATGACCAGTGTGCTCACATCTTGGCTTGTTGTGGTTTGCTTCAGGCCTCCATGGCCAGGTTTCGAGTAAGATCTTTCTATTTTCTTGCCTAGACCTATGGGTCTCTAGGCCAGTGCCTTCATCTCCAGGTTTTCTCCTTAAAACCCTAGCTCTGACACTTCGGTTTCCTTTAAGACTTGTAATAGATCTATGTTATCTTGAGATTTTCACCCATCTTTTCTTAAAACCCTGATGCTTTTCCAACGATTTTGCATATATAAGAACTAGCGTTCTTAAAACCCCTTTTAAACGGTTTTCTTCCCGATTTCTTAGTATTATCTTATGGTTCTCCTTATGTTTGAACGATTGTTTGAGATTTTTCACCTTGTTTGATTTTGCTAAAACCCTAAATTTTTAGTCGTAACCCTAGGTTCCTGATTTACTTCTCGATAATATGTTACTCGTCCTATTATGTTTGTTGTGTTCTCATGAGTATGCTTCGATTGATTAAAGTGTCTTTTAATTTTTACCCTAATAATGTTATATTAGGGTTCCGACTTGGTTCTGTTTGCTTACACTCTGCTTATATGTTTATCCGTGGAATGTGTCCCTTAATATCAGTGTTATTAACATTTGAATCCCTAATTTCCTGTGTTGATTTCCTTTGCTTGATTTCTTGTGATAATCTTTACACTATTAATTATTTCTCTTGCTTTATTTCATGACTGATTTTACCGTTTGACTATTACCCTAATTAAACCTCATGTACCTGCCCCAATTCCCTACTATGTGCTTATTATGTTTACCAATCTTTCCTTATTTACCTACTTTTCACCGTGTAAAGTGACTCCTTAATTAAGGGAGTCTTCTGATTCTTACTATTTGCTGATTCTAAGTTGTTATAATTACCAAGTTATATTAATCCTTCCCTTATTTAACATGTAATGATTCTCTTTGCCTTATATGTTACTGATTCTTACCATTTTGAATGAAAAATCCCGGATTTAAGGGAGAACTTGCCTTGCTTTCTTGACTGATTGATTTCGAAATTCCTTAATTATTACTAAACTTGATTTTTACCTTATTTTACTACATTGCTTTGCCAACTACAAATACCCTGCTCTTTCATTAGAACAGACATCAGTGAATACTCTCAATACTATTTTCTCTTGTGCTCTTTCTGTCTTTCTCTCATTGCTATATTGCTGCTCTCTGCTCTTGTCCATTAGTAGCCAGCTGTAAGCCAAGGCTACTATTGTGCTTATTCTTTGCTCTTGCATTGCTGTTGTACTCTTTTACCATCTAGTATGTCCTGATTAATTTTCCAAAGCTCTAAACCAATGTGTTTATTTATATTTCAGTTTGCCATATTCTCAATTGTTTTCTACCTATGTTTCTACTGATCAATATGTGATTAACCCCTTGTTCACCTACTGATACTCGCCATGCCTGTTTCTTTACATGTTTATGATTAAGTCACTACTTGTTATAAGCTTTACCTATCCTTGTATGCATCTGTTAGGCCATCTTTATTCTTGTATCATGTGTAAACTCCCATGTCCCCTGGTCCCTGAACCTTTATCTTTTACCAGTCATCCTATCTATGACTTACATGCTCCCATGACTGCTATTTGCTTTCGATCCTACCTGTTATACATGTATTCTGCTACTGTCTACCATTATGTCTAAACTTGACCATTTCTTTGTCCCCTGAATCTCTGTGATTTCATGTATTCATGCCTAGTGAGGCTTCGTATCTCCTTGGTATTACGTGATCTATTTGTCCCCTCGACCCCATAGTCCTTGTGTGTAATTGTATGTTGTTGAACCTTTGTTTGAGGTTTATGATTGTTTTTAAGTTAGTATTTTGAAAACAAATCTCCAATTTTTTTTGAAAACTCCTTTCTTAAACTACCCCTTCCTGTACTTCACACTACTCTAAAATATTAAGTCCTACCCCCTTCGTGTGAGCATTGCCTTGAGTACCCCTGAGTACTCATTGAACTTTGACACACAAGGCTGGTAATTCCACACTGCACTTGTTCAAATTTTGGAAATGTGTTTGGGTGCTGGTATTGGCCAGGGACCCATTGGGGCCCTAGGGAGCTTTGCCGCACCCATGCCATGAAGGCTGTGAGACTCGAAAGGAGTGAGGCTGGGAGATTGGGCCTGATTGAAGGCTCCCTATAAAATAACTTCTTATTTTCCTTTTTCATTACTATAATTTAGCTATTATTGGTTTGTAATAATTTGTAAACGAATGATTGGGGCTGGATAGTGAATATCGGGGTTATGCATGCTTAGTTTAGTAGTGGGAAGAAAACATGCTTATAGGGTTTATTTATCTACATGTGCAATAGATAACCTGCTTAGGACATGCATCTCATGCATTATAAATCCTGCTTTAGGTTCTTCATCTTCAGCATGTCTATTATATTTATTTCGTAAACCATGATCGCAGTAATAATCATAACAAGCAAATAAACTGTTATAAAACATTACCAATTCATTTTTCATGTTCATGACATCTAGAATCCATGTTTTAGGGTACTCCTGTGTGCATTAGATATCCTGTCCTTAGGACTTCTTATTTGTTCGAGTTACAATAGTTGAACGCCTAATTAGCATGTTAATCTAATAATCCCATAAAAATATGTTTAATCTACTCGAAACGATTTTCTGCAAACATATATCTTTTAAAATCAGAATCCAAATATGCATGTTCACCTTTTAGGCAATGTATACGACGCCTAGGAAAACCTTAGGCCTAACATGTATAAAATCAAATCGATTGTGCTTTGTTTGCTATCATTAAAACCGATCAGTACCCTTTAAACATTTTTGAACTCTGCAGCTCCCATTCTTGTTTTACCTCACTGAAGTTCACTTTGCTTTTATTAAATCTCCTGCTCTATTTTAAAACACTCTCGAAGTTGTGCATCTATTTCCTTTTACTGATTTTACTGATTCCTGTTCTATTATGTTTTCAAACTACTGGAGTTTCAAAGTCACTTCACTCTACTCAGAATCGTGCTATTTTGAATACTTGTTCTGCATCTCCTTAAAACTACTATATTTTTTCTGGAACGATTTACCTATTCCTTTTACTACAATTCTCTTTGAACTACTAATTCCTACTCTACGTGAAGCTACTGTATCTTTAAGTTACTTCTCTCTTGAATCACTATATTTCAAAACCATGCTTTAATGATCGCGTATGCATCTATTTTTGAAATCTGAATAAAGCATGTTCCCAAAGATGATTTTCCGTTGCCGAACATTGATTTGCTTATCTATCTTTTACCAGAAGATTCAAATTGCTATGTAATCGCTAAAGTCCTACTGCTGTTTCTAAGCTACTGCATTTTTGAAAATCAATCATCCTTTTAATTATTCAGTCTTAACTGAACTGCTTTCCCTACTAAGTTGGTAAAAGCATTATCCTTTGGAAACTTACTGCTTTTAACTCAAAATTCCTCTGTTTTAAAACTCCCATCTTCGAGACCTTAAATGTGTTTGAGACGTGATACTTACGTGTCTATGTGAGGAGGGGTCTGTGATCCTTTATTTGTCTTTATGTGTTCCCTTATATGCGCAGTCCTACATGTTATGTCTGTCACTTAGTATTTTGTCCTTTAAACCTAAGGGTTCAGCCTAGTCCCTGCCTTGTAGGAATAGTAGTCCTAAATACCCTCCAGGACTTATAGGATGGGACGGGTAATAGCACGCAATAAGTGTTCGTGACCAACACACGCGCTTTAAACGACCCTTACGCGGTGGAAAGGGTAGAATACGGATATGATGACCGGTGCGCTAATACCACGTGTAGCTGCCTCTTTGAGGAAGTGACATACCGGGTATTGCATTGATGTGATCCGTATTACTTTAAACCTAGGATAATTTCTTCGAATATTTTGCAATGTTTTCAAAACCTTTAATAAAATGTATGCTTGTATGAAATCCCCTCTTATTTGAGCCCTTACTTGCTATTGGTTTGTTCGTCCAAATTCACAAAACTTCTTGGCTGGGACCCACAATTGTGGATCATGAGGGGTGCCTAACACCTTCCCCTTGGGATAATTTCAAGCCCTTACCCGTTCTCTGGTAATGCAAACTATTCCATGAGTTATCAACTCTAGGTGCCCTAACGCACCATAAAAATCGTTAGGTGGTGACTCTTCCTTTTCCTTTAAGGAGTTGTCCATAATGTCCTAAACCCGATATCTCCGTACCTAACCCGTGCGATAGAAAAAAGGGGGCGCGACAGCATGGAGACTCTGTTGGGGATCTTCCCTAGGCTTATACCGTTACAAGTTGTCTTGTGAATTTGGACCTTTTATTCTGTTTAAATGCTTACACCCTTTCCTATTCCCCGTTACATGTTATTAACTGTTTAATTCCGCAAGTATTTATTTGTCTAAACAAAACTAACATATCTTCATGTTTTCTTTGCAACTGCTTTCCTTTATAACTGCCTCATTTATTTTTCTTTACTGCTTTCCATAACGTGAAAATACATGCCTACTTTCTTTAATGCTTATTATTGCATAATCATGCTCCGCATTCATATTCCCACTCGTGCCAAAATTGAATCCTATAGAACTGCTTACAATGAGTGGTTGTGATATTTCGATATTACTATCCCTAAATTCGAAAAGGCATATTTGCGGTAAAACTAGTCGATCAGCGGTGCAGTCGTCGGTTCCGTGTCTTCCTCCTTGAGTTGTCCGCTCAAGGGTACCGGTCTAAAACCCTATAGAAACCTTACTTTATTTGTATGTTACATGCATCACTGTCAAACCTAGCCAGGCTAACGTGTTGTCCGCACAATAACCTTTAAGATAGCCTTATCCAAAGTCCATTGGGTTTCCCTGGAACCCAAACAAACGCCTTCACGTTCTGTGCATTTATTTGGAGAACTTAAATGCTTATGCTAATTATTGATGTTAAATAGTCGAGTCTGGTGGGGGTAAGTTCCTAACCTGTTTGCTTTGCATAAATGAGGCACGAGGTCCCTAGATTCGGCATGGTCACCAACATCCACCCAAAACTTCTGAACTGGTGGGAATACCTACACTCAAGCGACAAAGCCATGGTCAGAAAACACCTGGGAAACCTGCCCTCTCTCTTAGACATTCAGCCCAACAACATGATGATAGAGGCTGCCACTTTATTCTGGGATTGTGATCGGTCGGTTTTTCATTTTAGGAACAACAAAATGACACCACTGGTAGTGGAGATAGGGGGTTTAGCTGGTTTGCCTTGGGAGTCTCCGAGATTATTGATGCCTGAAAACCACACGGGCCGGGGTTTTCTCAAGATTATTGGACTTAAGAAGAATCCGGACTTAGTTTGCTTGAAAGACTCGTACATTCCCTTTGACTACTTGTACGAGAGGTATGGACGTAGCACAACCTATCGCACTCATCAAGACGAGTTTTCCCTCACTTCTTTGGGGCACATTCACCGCATGGTATTTGTTTTCATATTCTTCTTCTTGGGGCTGATGGTTTTCCCAACAAAGAAAGGAAGAATCCACACCAGACTGGCTATGGTTACCAAGACTCTAATTGAAGGAAATGACGGGCAAGATTTCAGCATTGTCCCGATGATCATTGCCGACATTTATCGATTCTTGGAAAAGTGTCAGCGGGGAGCGAAACATTTCGAGGGTTGCAATTTGTTACTTCAGCTTTGTCTCATCGAGCATCTACAAAGGGGTGACTACCGCCAGGATATTCATAGGAGGATCTGGGATGATCATATCACCTTCCATCATCCAAAGCGTATGAACTACATCCCCCGACATGTTTGCACAGCCGGAGAATGCCGATGGATGGGCCGAACTATAGGGAACCTTGACTGAGGACCAAATCTAGTGGATGTTCGAGTGGTTCCCAACTGACGAGTTCATTATCCGGACTCGAGTCACCCCATTTCTGATATTGATTGGTTTGAGAGGGACATACCCTTACGTCTCAATTCGAGTCATGAGGCAGACAGGGAGGAATCAAGTCATCCCAAGGGTCGAGAAGATGAGCCATCTCAGGGCGGACTTCCAAAACGATGAGAGCCCTCATAAGTGTCAAGCTCAACAATTATGGAACTACAAGATCCGTTTGGAAAAGGATACTATCGAGCCCGACAGGTATCACGCTGGTTGCTCTCTTTATTATCTGGGATGGCTGGAAGACAATTGGGAAGGAAGCTTTGAGCCGGGGTTTGCTCGAGGACACAGGGTCATAGACGAGAAAGCCGAGGCAACAACTAGACTCAACCAACTGCGCAAGAGGCTTCGTGACTGTGAAGAAGATCATCACAAGATACACATGGCCAACAAGAAGTTGATTGAGGAATGGAAGGACATGGCCATCACTTCCACCCAGAGGTTAGCACACTTGGAGCGAGGCATAGTTGACTTGGAGGAGAAGTTCCTTAGGAGGATCGAGACTTGCAAGAAGACCGAGGGAGCTGAAGCCGGAATTTTAGCCAGGACCTACTTGCTGCTGGGACTCCGCGAGATGGGGATGCTGATCAAAGCAAGCAAAGATTCCGAGTCTGGGGAAGGTCCTTCTGGGACCAAGTAGATAGGATTGTCTTTGTTTATGCTTTTAATGTAATAAGGCCACTGGCCATTAGTGACATTTTTATCTTTTGCATTTTTAGAGTCGAGTCGGATTTGTCTGTTTTATTAACAATAAAATGAGGCATTTAGTATCCTAAGTTCTCCAAACTAACTTGTCGCTAGGCCTACCTCGGCTCAAGAGGTCCCCCAACTTAGGATACGCTTTACATTTCCGCACTATATGTTTAAATATCGCAATGTTTTATGATTCCCCACTAATTTCACTACCTTTTGTTTTGTTTTTCTTTAGTTATTCCCCTTTCTCCAAAGGTTAGTTCGTGCACTCTGGCATCAACATCTTACCGCACAAGATCAAAGGGCCCTCCTCCTACTCCTCCTCCTAGTCCTCCTAAAGGGAAAAACAAAGGAAAAACTAAGATGCCAGATACAAGTGGTACCAAGAAAGACAATAGGGATGAACAGGTTGAGACCAATGATGGTCGTGGTATTCAGGTTCTACACGAGGGTATGTCTCCGCTAGAGAAGAAGCTGCTGAAGTTCCAAGAGGAACTTGACCAAGTCAAGAACTTGGCCCACCTATCATTCTCCCTCAATGTTCCGCATGTTCACTTCCCAAACGCTCCGAACCCTACTTTACCTCAAAACATCCCCAAACCACCAAATCATCCAAAAGATCCAATTCCACTAGCCCAATGCAACACATGTCACACAACACTCCACCTCTCCAAGATCCAACAAGAGAACATTTCCAGGCTTACCATAATCCCATCTATGTTGAAACTGTGGCTCATTCCACACCCCACACACCCGAGTCTGACGAAAAAAATAGGCTAATAAGGAATTTGGCTGAAGAACTCAAGAAATTGACCAACCGAGTTCAGGGCGTCGAGGGAGTCAAAGGTATTGAAGGACTGAACTATGAGAATCTTTGCATACAGCCCGATGTCGAACTACCCGAGGGGTACAAACCTCCTAAGTTCGAAATGTTTGATGGCACCGGTGATACAAGAGTCCACTTGAGAACTTATTGCGACAAGCTGGTCGGTGTGGGAAAAGATGAAAGGATCCGTATGAAACTCTTCATGAGGAGTCTAAAAGGAGATGCACTTTCCTGGTACATCAGCCAGGATCCAAAGAAATGGACCAATTGGGTGAGCATGGCTACAGATTTCATGGATAGATTCAGGTTCAACACGGAGAATGCGCCGGATGTGTTCTACATCCAGAACATGAAGAAGAAACAAACAGAGACCTTTCGCGAGTATACTACTCGTTGGAGGTCAGAAGCTGCCAAGGTCAGACCAGCCTTGGAAGAAGAACAAATGAAGAAATTCTTTGTACGGGCTTAGGATCCTCAGTACTATGAGCGGTTGATGATGGTCGAGGGGCAAGAGTTTTCTTATATCATCAAGCTGGGAGAGCGCATCGAAAAGGGTATTAAAAGTGGTATGGTCACTAATTTTGAAGCTTTACAGGCTACCAACAAAGCTTTGCAATCCGGTGGTGTGTCCAAGAAAAGGGATGTAGGAGCCGTGATGGTGGCACATCAAGCCAAATCCCCTCCCAAGTACCAAGTATACCCCGCACCTTCTTTCACATACCAACCAGATCCAAGTTACCAAGCGCCTTCACCTTAGTACCAAACACCCGCACCCACCTACCAAGATCCACAACCCACATATCAGCCTACCTCGCCCAGATACTCCAACCAACTCCCGTTTATAATGCCTACAATTCCCAACCTTCTCACTACCAATCACCACCTAATCACCAAAACTTCCCAAGACCTCGCCCAAACTTCGACCGCTGTCCACCAAAACAGTATACCGCCATAGCTGAACCCATTGACCAACTTTATGAAAAGCTCAAAGCCGCCAATTATGTCACACCCATTCCCGCTGTCAACCCTGAGAACCCTTCTCAGTGGGTCAACCCAAATAAAACCTGTGCCTACTACTCCGGTATGAAAGGACACACCATCGATGAGTGTCGTTCTTTGAAAGACAAGATTCAGACTCTCATAGATAACAAGATCATTGTAGCCAAGGACCCTGTGTCACGCCCCAAAACTAAGGGCCACGACCGGCACTCGTCAACCTGGGAAATGGAGAAAACGTCAAAGAAACTCGCATCAGCATCCATCTGTCGCCGTCAGAAAAGGAAGAATATACAAAGTTTCTAAGAGAATATTAGGACATATTCACCTGGTCATATGATGACATGACTAGCCTCAGTACATCCATTGTGTCCCACAAGCTGCCAACCAATCCAACATGCCCATCGGTAAAGCAAAAGCTCAGGAAATTCAAGCCAGACATGAGCTTGAAAATCAAAGAAGAGGTCACCAAACAGATCAACGCCAGAGTTCTTCGGGTGGTTGAGTATCCAACATGGTTAGCCAACATTGTGCCTGTACCAAAGAAAGATGGGAAGGTCAGAGTCTGCGTCGACTACCGGGATCTCAACCGGGCTAGTCCGAAAGACGACTTCCCCTTGCCAAACATACACATCCTAATCGACAACTATGCTAAGCATGAGCTGCAATCCTTTGTAGATTATTTTGCTGGTTACCATCAGATTTGGATGGACGAGGAAGACGCTGATAAAACGGCATTCATTACGCCGTGGGGAGTGTATTGCTACAAAATGATGCCATTCGGTCTGAAGAATGCAGGGGCCACCTACATGAGAGCCATGACTACCATATTTCACAATATGATTCACAACGAGATTGAGGTATATGTGGACGACGTCATCATCAAATCAAAGAAAGCTGCTGATCACATGGAAGATTTGGGAAAATTCTTCAACAGGTTAAGGAAGTACAATTTGAAACTTAACCCTGCAAAGTGTGCATTTGGGGTTCCTGCCGGCAAGTTGCTGGGATTCATTGTCAGCCGCCGAGGAATAGAACTAGATCCCTCAAAGGTAAAAGCTATCAAAGAGTTGCCACCACCAAAGAGCAAGAAGGATGTTATGAGTTTCCTGGGAAGGCTCAATTATATCAGCTGTTTCATAGCCCAATTGTCGCGCCCCCTTTTTCCGCACGGGTTAGGTACGAAGGAATCGGGTTTAGGACATTATGGACAACTCCTTAAAGGAAAAGGAAGAGTCGCCACCTAACAATTTTTATGGTGCGTTAGGGCACCTAGAGTTGAGAACTCATAAACTAGTTTGCATTACCAGAGAAAGGGTAAGGACTTGAAATTATCCCAAGGGGAGGGTGTAAGGCACCCCTCAGGATCCAAAACTGTGGGTCTCAGCCAAGTTTTGTGAATTTGGACGAATAAACAAGTAAAGCTCAGATAAGAGGGGATTTCATACAAAGCACAAGTTTTATTAAAAGCTTTGAGAACATTACAGATATTTAAAGGAATTATCCTAGGTTTAAAGTAATACGGATCACATCAATGCAATACCCGGTATGTCACTTCCTCAATGAGGCGGCTACACGTGGTATTAGCGCACCAGTCATCATATCCATATTCTACCCTTCCCACCCCGTAAAGGTTATTTAAAGCGCATGTGTTGGTCACGAATGCTTATTGCGTGCTATTACCCGTCCCATCCTATGAGTCCTAGATAGCATTTAGGATTACTACTCCTACAAGGCAGGGACTAGGCTGAACCCTTAGGTTTAAAGGACAAAATACTATGCGACATTCACAACAGATAGGACTACACATATAAGGGAACATGTAAAACAAATAAAGGCTCACAGATCCCTCCACACATAGATACGTAAGTAGCACGTCTCAAACAAAATTAAAGTCTCAAGATGGGATTTCAAAAACAGGAATTTTTAGTAAAATAGTAGGTCGTAAAATCCTGAGTTGAAAACTTAATAATGGCAGTAGATTTAATTTGAGTGATTCAAAATATTAACTTTAAGAAATACAGTGATTTAAAGACAGTGTTAGGATTTATGAGTACACAGTAATTTAAGAAATTCCTAGTAAAAGGGAGAGATAGTTTTCAGAAAACTAGTAGTTTAAACAGGAATGCTTTTATTTTGAAATTCAGCGATCCAAAAATAATTATAAGAATCCAGTAGTTCATAAGACTTTAATAAATCATTTCAGAAAATAGTTCAACAAGTATTCAGAAATAGAACAACTTTACATAATGAAGTAACTTTGAAACCTGATGGTTTGAAAATAGGACAGGAATCAGGAAACGCACAACTTCAAATTTATTTCCAAAACAGAGTAGGGGTTTGACAAAAATAGAGTGGATTTCAGAAAGGCAGAATCAAGAATGGAAACAACAACGTTTTAGGAATTTAAAAGAGGCAGATTAATCCCAACCCAGTAGGACATGGTTAATTTGATTTTAATTACGCATTAGGCCTAAAGTTCGTCTAGGCGTCGTATACATTGCCTAAAGAGTGAACATGCATATTTTAGTTCTAATTTTAAGGGACGTAAAGGATGATACATTTGCAGAAAAAGTTCCAAACCAGTTGACTATATTTTAGCGAGATTATTAGATTAGATACATGTTAACTAGGCGTTCAACAGAGTATAACTGAAAACAGACTTGCTGAAAGCAAAATCCTAAGAAGCATGATATCTAATGCACATAGGAATACCTAAAACATGGTTTCTAGATGTTATGCTTATAAAAATGCAGTAGTAGTACATTATAGCAGTTTTATTACTTGTTGTAGTGGTTGTTAACTGTGAACATGGCAACAAAATGACATGGGTAAAATAGACATGCTAAAAAATAAAGAACCTAAGCAGGATTTCTAATGCATGATATGCATGCCCTAAACAGGTTATCTATTGCACACATAAGTAAGCAAAATCCTATAAGCATGTTTTCTACCCATTACTTTGACTAAGAATGCATGATCCCCTCCCCATATTCACTATCCGACCCCAATAATTCGTTTACAAATTATTACAAGCAAAAATAATGAATCACATTTGCTGAAAAGAAAAATAAGAAGCTACTTCTATAGGGAGCCTTCAATCAGGCCCATTCATCCAACCTCACCCCTTTCGAGTTTCACAGCCTTACATGGCATGGGTGCGACAAAGCTCCCTAGGGCCCTTCTGGGTCCCTGGCCAATACCAGCACCCAGACAGAGTTGCCAAGTTTAAGCGAGTGCAGTGTGGAATCACCAGCCCCAGTGCATTAAAATTCAAATGGAACTCATGGGTTCCCTAAGCAATGATTACAGTGAGGGGGGTAGAACCTAAGTTTTCTAAGAATAGTGTGAAGTGCCAGGAAGAAGAAAGGATTTGAAAGGGACAAGACTTAGTTTAAAACGAGTTTAGGAACTGGAGCGTTGTTTTGAAAGATTAACTAAAAGAAGTACTATTCACAAAAGCTCAACAGTATAGAGTTGCACACAAGGATAATGGGGTAAGGGGGACAAGTAGGTCACATAATACCAAAGGAGACACATAAACTTAAGAAACTCATTAAGCATGATTACACAAATCAAAAGAGGTTCAGGGGACATAGGAATGATAATAGGCAGTAACAGAACACATGAATAATAGGGGGAATTAGGAGCAAACAACAGTAATATGAGCATGTAAGTCATAACAGATAAAACAAGGTTCTGGGGGATCAGGGGATAGAAGAATTCACACATGATACTGAACAGGAATGAAAATAGCCTAATAGATGTAGACAGGAATAGGCAAAGCCTATGGCAAGTATTGATTCAATCATAGACATGTAAAGAGATAAGCATGGAAAGTATTAATAGACAAACAAGAAGTTAATTGCATGTTGAACAATAGAAACATAGGTAGAAAACAATTAGGAAGATGATAAACTGAAACAATATTAAACACATTGGGTTGAAACTTGAATATTAATCAGAACATACCAGTGAGAGCAAAAGCATAATGCAAAGAGCAAAGTGAGCACAATAGTTAGCCTTGGCTTTCAGCTGGCTAACAGTAACCAAGAGTAAGGAAGAGTAATAAAGCAGAGAAAGAGAGAGTATCACACAAGGCTGTGTGTGTAAGAGAAGACTTAGAATAGTGTTGTTGTTTTGTTCGATGAAAGAGCAAGAGTACTTATAGTTGAAAACAGGTGATCAAATAAGGTAAGAATCACAAATGCATGGTAATAAGAGAAGGCAGAATCAAATCAGTGTGAAAAAATACACGGTTCCCTTAAGTCAAGGGATTTTTAAAACTCAAACGGTTAAAAACACATAGTGTATAAGGTAAACAGAAGATAGTACAAAACTAAATAAGGAAAGGATCAAAGTAGCATGGTAATTAAGGAACTCATAATCAATCAGTAGGCTATCAAGACAAGTACTCCCTTAAGTTAAGGGATTTTAATTCAAACGGTAAGAACCAGTGTCACATAAGGCAAGAGAAAATCGGTATATGACTAGTAAGGAAAGAATCAAGGCTTAGTAAGCATAGAGTAGTCAATTAGGACTAGATTCAGAAAGCCATAATTAAGGAAATAGTTCAGTAAATATAGCATCTTAGTAAACGAGGTAGGTTAATCAATCAGTCTAAACAAACAGGCAGAGTTTTAGGGCTTGGAAATACATATTCTCAATCAGATCGTCCAATAAAGAAGTCAGAGTCAATCAAATAGGATTCATGCTCCAAACTTCAACACATATATATAGAAGCTAATAATCATAGCACGGACAAGTTCAGAGATGCATAAACAATCACATATAGATAACATGAGTAGGTTAGGCCTTAGAAACTCAGTAGAACATATTCGAAGTACAGAAACTTAAACAAAGAGAGAGTCATGCTAATACACAGAATCAAACATAGAAGAATTAGGGTTTTAACATAGGCGAGATAACAATTAAAGAATCATCACAATATGCAGAGAATAGACTTAAGAGCAAAGAGAAACTCAGTTAAAAAACTAACGTAGAAGAGGTTTTGAGAAACCCTAATTTTAAAAAGGAAGCAAAACGTTTTAAAACTATTGAATTTTTAAGATTGAGTTGATAAAGTAAAACATAAAGAAACAGGTAGGAATCGTAAAAAATACCAGAGATTTAAGAGGTTTAGGCAAAAAATTAGGGCATCATAAGAACCCAGAGAAAAATCGGAGAACCTGCCGTGAAACTCAGAGGTCGTGGTGGTTCTGGCATAGTCGTGTCAAAATCTCACCGGAGAAAGCTGGAAAACAACCCAAGCAGGAACTTCAATGACTGTCTATCATGGACGAAACCCTAAAAGGTTTCAGATATGAAGAGACCCGGAGAGATAGGCTTCATGGCGGCTGGTGGTCGAAAGGGAAGAGGTCGGAGGTGGCCGGAGGGAGGCTGGAGGCCATCAGAGAAGATGAAGAACCCGAAGGTTCTAGAGAGAGGGGGAGAGGAAGAGGCCAGAAGAGAGAGAGAGAGAGAGAGAGAGAGAGAGAGAGAGAGAGAGAGAGAGAGAGAGAGAG
>ML262806.1:0-27047 GCA_005239495.1 Nicotiana undulata
TATTGGTCCATTTGAGATTTTGTACAAGGTAGGAGAGGTGGCCTACAGACTTTCCTTTCCACCACATTTATCCGTCGTACATCCAGTGTTTCACGTATCCATGACCCGGAGGTATATTGTAGATCCATCTCATGTTCTTGACTTCAGCGGTGTCCAGTTGGACAAGGATCTGACTTATGAGGAGGAGCCAGTAGCTATATTAGATAGGCAGGTTCGCCAGTTGAGGTCGAAGAGTTATCCTTCGGTCCGTGTTTAGTGGAGAGGTCAGCCTGCCGAGGCAGCTACTTGGGAGTCCAAGTCCGATATGATTCCGACCCCTATAGCCTATTTTCCACTACCGACCGAAAATCGCCAAAAACTAACTTTCGTCAATTCAAGCCTAATTCTACACCGGACATCACAAAAATATTCTGATCACACTCCTAAGTCCCAAATCACCTAACGAAGCTATCCGAGCAATAAAATCCACATTCCGAGATCGTTTACCAATAAGTTAACTCTCAGTTGATTTTTCCCATTTTAAGGCTATTTTTAAAGACTAAGTGGCTAAACTCTCACTACAACCATTTCGATTTCAAGCCTACCAACTCTAACACATCAATAACAGTAATTATAATGTAGATTCTACGTAACGACAGACCGGGTCGTTACATTCTTCCCCTCTTAAACAAACGTTCGTCCTCGAATGGGTCTAGAATCATACCTGGAGTCTCAAACAAGTGAGGATATTTTCTCTGCATCTCCCGCTCGGTCTCCCAAGTAGCCTCCTCCACTGGCTGACCTCTCCACTGTCTTTTCACTGAAACTATATCCTTGGACCTCAACTTTCTGACCTCGCGAGCCAAAATTGCCACTGGCTCTACCTCATATGACATATCACCCTCAAGTTGAACTGTGCTGAAGTCTAACAGATGAGACGGGTCACCAACATATTTCTTGAGCATCGACACATGAAATACTGGATGAACACTAGTAGGCTAGGTTACAAGGCAAGACTATAAGTCACCTCTCCAACCATCTGAAGCACCTCAAAAGAACCAATAAATCGAGGACTCAACTTTCCTCTCTTTCCGAACCTCATAACACCCTTCATGGGTGATACCTTCAACAGTACCTTGTCACCTACCATAAATGACACATCCCGGACCTTCCGGTGCGCGTAACTCTTCTACCTAGACTGCGTAGTGCTAAGTCGCTCCTGAATCAGCTTCACCTTCTCCAACGCATCCTGAATCAAATCTGTGCCCAATAACTTAGCCTCACCAGGCTCGAACCAACCAACCGGAGATCTACACCTCCTACCATATAAAGCCTCATACGGGGCCATCTGAATACTGCACTGGTAGCTGTTATTATATGCAAACTCCGCTAGTGACAGAAACTGATCCCATGAACCACCAAAATCAATCACACAAGCCCGTAACATATCCTCCAAAATCTGAATAGTCCGTTCTGAATGACCGTCGGTCTGAGGGTGAAATGCAGTGCTCAACTCTACATCAGTACCCATACCTTTTTGTACGNGGTCAATCTATCCACAATGACCCAAATAGCATCAAAACCCTTCAAAGTCCGTGGAAGCCCAACTACAAAGTCCATAGTAATCCGCTCCCACTTCCACTCCGGAATATCTCACCTCTGAAGCAAAACACCTGGTCTCTGGTGCTCATACTTGACCTGCTGGCAGTTGAGACACCGCGCTACATACTCAACAATATCTCTCTTCATCCGCCTCCACCAATATTGCTGTCTCAAGTCTTGATACATCTTTGCGGCACCAGGATGAATAGAATACCACGACCTGTGAGCCTCTGCTAATATCAACTCTCGAATACCATCCACATTGGGCACGCAAATACGGCCCTGCATCCTCATAACTCCGTCATCACCAATAGTTACATCCTTGGCATCAACTCGACGGACCCTATCCTGAAGAACTAATAGGTTCCAGTCGTCATACTGGAGAGCTCTAATATGGTCATAAAGAGAAGATCGGGGAGCCATGCTAGCTAATACCCGCAGAGGGTTTGATTAATCCAACCTCACCAACTGATCCGCTAAAGCCTGAACATCAAGTGCTAAAGGTCGTTCTGCTGCTGAAAGGTAAGCTAAACTCCCTAAACTCTCGGCTCTGTGACTCAAGGCATCAGCCACTACATTGGCCTTCCCCGGGTGTAAAAAATAGTTAGGTCATAATCCTTGAGAAGCTCTAACCATCTCCTCTGCCGCAAATTCAAATCCTTCTACCTCAGCAGATACTGCAAACTACGATGGTCAATGAAGATCTCACACTGCACCCCATACAAGTAATGCCGCCAAATCTTTAAGGCATGAACAATGGAAGCTAACTCAAGATCGTGAACTAGGTAATTCTTCTCGTGCACCTTCAACTGTCTCGACGCGTAGGCGATCACCCTACCGTCCTGCATCAATACCGCTCCCAAACCAACTCTAGAAGCATCACAATAGACTGTATAAGAACCCGAACCAGTAGGCAAAACTAGTACCGGAGATGTGGTCAATGGTGACTTGAGCTTCTGAAAGATCTCTTCACACTCATCGGACCATCTTAATGGAGCACCCTTCTGGGTCAATCTAGTCAATGGTGAGCAATAAATGAGAGCCCTTCTACAAAGCGACGGTAATATCCCGCCAAACCAAGGAAACTCCTAATCTCCGTAGCTGAGGACAGTCTGGGCCAACTCTGCACCGCCCCTATCTTCTTCGGATCAACCTGAATACCCTCACTAGACACCACGTGCCCCAAGAAAGCTACTGAACCAAGCCAAAACTCACACTTGGAGAATTTTGCATAAAGATTCTCCTCCCTCAATCTCAGTAACACAATCCTCAAGTGTTGAGCGTGCTCTTCCTGGCTACGAGAATAAACCAGGATGTCATCAATGAACACAATGACGAAGGAATCAAGGTAAGGCTGAAACACACTGTTCATCAATTGCATGAACGCGGCTGAGGCATTGGTCAACCCAAATGACATAACCAGGAATTCATAATGACCATATATGGTCCTGAAAGTAGTCTTCGGAATGTCAGAATCCCGAATCTTCAACTGATGATACCTAGACCTTAAGTCAATCTTGGAGAACACTCTAGCTCCGTCAAGCTGATCAAACAAGTCATCAATACGAGGCAAAGGATAACGATTCTTCACCGTAACCTTATTCAGCTGTCTATAATCAATACACATACGCATGGAGCCATCTTTCTTTTTCACAAGCAACACCGGTGCACCCCAAGGTGACACACTAGGCCGAATAAACCCCTTATCTAAGAGTTCCTGAAGCTACTCTTCCAGTTCTTTCAACTCCGCTGGTGCCATGCGGTAAGGTGGAATAGAGATAGGATGAATGTCTGGCACCAGGTCAATACCAAAATCAGGTGGCATGCCTGGCAGGTCTGCAGGGAATACATCCGGAAAGTCACGGACTACAGGAACAGAATCAACAGATGGAGTCTCACTACTAACATCCCTCACAAAAGCAAGATAATATTCACACCCTTTCTCAACCATACGCTGAGCCTTTAAATAAGAAATCACTTTGCTAGGCACATGCTCAATAGACCCTCTCCACTCAACTCTCGGAATTCCGGGCATAGCTAAGGTCACGGTCTTAGCGTGACAATCAAGAATCGCATGACATGGGGATAACCAATCCATGCCCAGAATCACATCAAAATCGTCCATACTGAGTAACATCAAGTCCACTCGGGTCTCCAGACTCCCAATAGATATAAGACACGACCGGAACACGCGGTCCACAACAATAGTATCGTCCACCGGAGTCGCAACATGAACATACATAACTTAAGACTCACGGGGCATATTCAGAAAATGAGCAAAATACGACGAAACATAAGAGTACGTGGACCCAGGGTCAAATAAAGCCAAAACATCATTGTGACAAACTGAAATAGTACCTGTAATCACCGCATCTGAGGCTATAACATCAGGCCTAGCCGGAAGTGCATAGATACGTGGCTGGCCTCCACCAGCTCGACCTCCCTCTCTAGGGCGGCCTCTAGCTGCCTGACCACCACCCCTGGCTGCCTGGGTAGGTGGTGATGTGACTGGGGCTGAACCCGAGGGTTGAACCCTCTGCTGAGATGAACTACTAGGACAACGGGGACACTGCCTCCACTCATGTCTGAACTCTCCACACTCATAACAACTACCTGGAGCTGGAGATGAAAAGTGACGAAAACCCCTGCCACCATGATAACCACCAGACGAACAATGCATAAAAGAACCCTGATAAGATGATGCTCGGGCGGAGCTCTAAGCTGGAAGGGCGCTAAAAGATGAACGTCCCTGATGAGAATCGCGAGGACCCTGCCCCGAAGATACACCACTGTAAGCTGGGCGAACTGGCTGTGAAGGTCTAAATGGACGACCTCTGCTGTGCGGAAACTCCCCTCTAGAAGGGGCACCACTGAAGCTACCTGCTCCCTGAGGCCTCTTTGTCTCTCTCTCCTCACGCTCATGCCTGCCAACCGACTCAATGTCCCGAGCAATGTCAACAACCTACTCAAATGTAGCTCCAAACACTCTTTCTCTGGTAATCAAAATGCGAAGCTGATAAGTGATACCATCTACAAACCTCCTAATCCTCTCCCTATCAGTAGGGACAAACTCAGAAGCATGTCTAGCCAACTCGAAAAACCTTATCTCGTATTGAGTAACTGACAACTCTCCTTGGCGCAGCTGCTCAAACTGTCTGCGCTGCTCCTCTCTGTGAGACTGAGGAACATACTTCTCCAAAAAGATCGTGGAGAATTGCTGCCATGTGAGCGGTGCTGAGCCAACCGGCCTACGCCTCTCGAATGCCTCCAACCAAGTGAAAGCAACACCCGCAAACTGAAATGTAGCAAACGAGACCCCACTAGTCTCCAAAATACCTACAGTACGCAATATCCTCTGGCATTTAACCAGAAAAACTTGGGCATCCTCACCCTATGTGCCGCTGAAAGTCGGAGGCTTAAGTCTGCTGAACCTCTCCAGCCTACGCTGCTCATCCTCGGGCATAACTGGAAACCACATAGTCCTGAACTGGGGCAACCGGCTGAACTTGGGCTTCTCCCGGTGTCTGAATACCTCGTACAGTAAGCTCAGGTGTCCGGGCAGTTGGAGTATGATTGCCTCCCTCGGCCTGAGCTGCAGTGGAAGTGGTGGACATAGCAACTGCCTGAGCTAAACTAGAACACACCGTCAATATCTGAGCCAGGGTCTCCTGAAGACCCGAAATAACAATAGGCACTGCCAGTGCCTGATCCTGTCCTGCTGGAGCACCATCGGCGGGGACCTGATCCTGAACGATAGGGAGATCCTGGGTTACTGTCCTGGCTGCTGCGCGGGCTGGTCCCCTACCTCTACCACGGCCCCGACCCCTTGCGGGTATGGCTGGTGTCTGGTCACCCTGATCGATATTGCGTGTCCTCACCATCTGTGAGGGAATGAAACAACATGAGTTTAGATTTCAAGAATAAATAGATTGGCACGAAAGAGTTTAAGATATTGAGATTTTTCCTAAGAGTTCTACAACCTCTCGAAGATAAGTACAGACATCTCCATACCGATCCGCAAGACTCTACTGAATCTGCTCATGACCGTTGAGTCTTATGCAACCTAGAGCTCTGATACCAACTTGTCACGATCGCAAATCCTAACAGGTCGTGATGGCGCCTATCGTGGAACTAGGCTAGCCAACCATCACATTACTCCACATTTGTTCAGTTATAATAATTCACAATTCAATAATAAACAACACATATCATAAAATAATTTCTTTAAGTCGTAGCGCCCCAATAATAGTCTAAACAACTCTAAACAAAACCTCCCAAGACTGGAGTCAACATGGTCATGAGCATCTACGAAATAAAACCAACTCTACTAATGTCTTGAATAAAGTCTAGGAATGAAATGCTAAAGCTAAATAAGGAAGGAAAATGAAGAAGCTGTGGACGCTGCACAGCTACCTCGAAATCCCGTAAAACTGCAGCTAACGAACAGAGATAGCTACTGCTCCGAGACGGTACCTGGATCTGTGCACAGATGCACATGGAGTAATGATGAGTACGCTAACTCAGTAGTATTGAAGAAAATCGCGGTCTGAGAAAATACGAAACACACAGCACATATACACCAATTCACAAAAACAGTAAAACACCTAGTCACCACAAGGTATTCATCAAATACATAAGTTCGAAAACCGTTTTCCAGAAACCCTTTGAAACAAGTATAATTTCAATATATCTCAGTAAAGCTCTCAGTAAAAATCAGTTTGAAAAAACGAAGTGAATCATAGTTCAAAATATCAGTAAAATCATCATAAATCTGCCCCTCATGCCATAATTATTTCTCGTAACAATTTCATATATCTCAGTATTAGCCCATTAGGCAACCTCACAGTCACTCAGTATCAGCCCATCAGGCAACCTCACAATCACTCAGTATCAGCCCATCAGGCAACCTAACAATCACTCAGTATCATCCCATCAGGCAACCTCACAATCACTCAGTATCAGCCCATCAGGCAACCTCACAATCACTCAGTATCATCCCCGCGGGCAACATCACTCATTAGGTACCTGCGCTTACTGGGGGTGTGTACAGACTCCGGAGGGGCTCCTACAGCCCAAGCGCTATAACAAGCCACAACATGGCATAAATCACACACAATATTGGCCCGCAACCTCTCTCATATCACAACATCCTCACAATAATGTCCCCCAGCCTCACTCAGTCAGACACTCTCAATATGCCCTTCAGGCCATAAATATACCGGGTTCTCGACCCAAAATACTGTTTCATTTTCAATAAATAGTATCAAAATACTCTGAGTATCAAAACAATTATCAAGAAAAGACTGAGTAAAAATCATAACATATCAGTGAGGAAAATAGTAAAATCAGCCCTCAAGGGGTAAACAAATCGGCACTAGGCCCCAAACATGGCTTACAACCCAAAACATATCAAATATATGTCAATACTATTAAGCATAGGCTTTAAAAATCCATTTCGTAACTCAATAGTTGCCTAAATAGGGAATATATTTCTAAAGTTACAATCTTTGCATCCCAAAACCCGTGAAACGGTGCAAAGTCCGGGGTGTCATACCCTCAGGACAGGATTTAAAGACATTACTTACCTCAAACTAGCTTGAAAACTATTCCGCAATACGCTTGCCTATCGAATCAACTCCCGAGTGCTCCAAATCTACCAAGTTCATATTTTTATCATCAAATTATGCTTAAGGAATGAATTCCAATTGAAAAATGCCAATTTTAGCTCAAAACCCGAAGTCGACCAAAACCCGACCCCCGGGCCCACATCTCGGAACTCAGAAAATTTTATACCAAAATGTTCTTCGTCATCTCACGAGTCCGTACATATAAAGAAGACGAAAATCGGAGTTCGCTTGACCCCTCAAATCGATCCCTAAAGGTCTCATAATCTCAAGCCCTAACCCCAACACTTTTTCTACTGATTTTCATGAATTAAACACTGAGATTATGTTCCTTAATCATCTATAATCAAGTTTTAAGGTCCAAAATACTTACCTCTATGATGAACACTGATTTTTCCTCTTCAAAATCGCCTCAAAAGCTTCTTCCCGTTCAAAAATGATGTTAAAATAGGTTATGGTCGCGAAAGGTTTATTTTTATACTGTCCAGGCCTTTACTCACCGCGATCGCAGGACCCACTTCGCGATCGCGAAGCATAACTCATCAGTTGCCCATTTATACTCTCTCCGATCGCAACATATGCCATGCGATCGCAGTTACATAGGACTTGAACGTACGTGATCGCGACTCTGCCCACATGATCGCGAAGCACACATGACTAGCCCCCACACGCGCCCCTCTAACTCTACGCGATCGCGACTTATCCCACGCGATCACACTGAACTGACCTCCAGTGCTACGCGATCGCAACCCATGCACTGCGATCGCATTGAACAAATTCACCCTGGCCCAATTTAACCCTACGCGATTGCGATGAATAAATATTTGCTGCACCAAAAACGAGAAAAACAACATTTCTCCTAAGTCCAAAAGTGCCCGTTAACCATCTGAAATCAATCACGAGCCCCTCAGAACCCCAACCAATTATACTAGCATATAATAAATGATCATTCAAACTTAGTTGCACCCTCGGAACACCAGAACTAACATCAAAACACCAAAAATCACATCGGATTCAAGCCTAAGAACTTTGAAAATTTTAAAATCCAACAACGATGCCGAAACTATCCAAAACAACTCTGATTGACCTGAAATTTTACAGACATATCCAAAATGACATTACGAACCTATTCCAACTGTCAGAATTCCATTCCGACCCCTATAGCCTATTTTTCACTGCCGACCGGAAATCGCCAAAAACTAACTTTTGCCAATTCAAGCCTAATTCTACACCAGACATCATAAAAATATTCTGATCACACTCCTAAGTCTCAAATCACCTAACGAAGCTATTCGAGCCATAAAATCTACATTCCGAGGTCGTTTACCAATAAGTCAACTCCGAGTTGATTTTTCTCATTTTAAGGCTATTTTTAAAGACTAAGTGGCTAAACGCTCACTACAACCATTTCTATTTCAAGCCTACCGACTCTAACACATCAATAACAGTAATTATAATGCAGATTCTACATAACGATACACCAGGTCGTTACATTATACTTGAAGTATATTTATGTAATCTTTAAATGTAGGCCCTAACATTGTGAAAAGAAAAACCAGAGGGCCTACACGATGCGTGAAGATAATCAATTTACAGGAAGGGAAAAAATTGGTCATTCAATTTGATGAAGATCACCAAGTTATCGGTGAGAATGCAACCGATTTCACTTGATTTTTGGGTCAAACAGTGAGAAGCCGAACTTTTTGCCCATTAAAAGTAAATGATTGGAAAGAAATAGATCAAGACAAGATCGACCACATGTGGGACATTATCTTGGTAAAAAAATTAGTAAACTAATAAAGTTTATAATTTTCTTTAATTTTGGATGGATTGACAATCTGAGATACTAAGCAAATTTAATTTTAAATCACTACTTTTAACTTTTATAATGATATGTTTTATTTTTTATAGGAAAAGTTTAATTTTGATGTATCCGAGGGAAGAAAAAGTACAATTCTTGGTCATATGAGTGACCTCTACAGAGACTATAGGCACAAGTTAAAAAATAAGTATTTCGATTCAAAAGCAACTTATCATCTTCGCTTACGGAATAAGCCTAAACATCTCACTATAGATGAATGGAAATATTTGGTCAACCTTTGGAGTGATATTGACTTTTCGGTCTTTTAATTGATCTATTTGTTCTTTTTAAATTATTATATGCTATAGAAACTAATATTATTAATTATTATTTTTAAACTTTTGTTCAGAAAAAAAGCACACAAAACAAGGCAAATAGATCAAAACGTTCTTTGCCTCCATATAGTGGGACCAAATGTTATGCAAGACTTAGATACGAAGTGGTATGAACAACATGGTATTTTTCTTAGAACAAAGTTATAAGAATTTTATTCACATATCTTATTCAATTATTGAAAATGATTATTATTTTCACAGGAGGAAAAAAATGGAAAAGCTTCACCTCGTGTTGAAGTTTTTTTGAAATCTCGCAAGAGAAAAAAAGGAAAACAAGTTGATGTTTTCCAACAAGATGTCATTGTAATGTCAATATGTCCTACATTATATTTGTCTCCTATTAGAATATACATTTGCACTTATGTTTAATTAATTTGCATTATTGATTGTAGGTTCAATTTGACCAATTAAAAGAGCAGCAAAAAGAAGGAGAAATTTCTTTAAATGATGATGGTATTTTTGAGAAAGTACTTGGGGTAGAAAAAACTGGATATCTTCGAGCATATGGTCCCGGAAAGAATATCAGTGAATATTTTGGAGGTAGACCAACAAAGATACAACTTATAAAGCAAGTAAAATTGACCAGAAAAGAAGCAAATGAGCGCCTGGAAGAAGTTAAAAGGGAAGCTAAGAAACAAGTCGAAGAAATTAAAAGGGAAGCTGATGAAAAAGTTGAAGAAATCAAGAAAGAAACTGATAATAAACTAATGGAAATGGAAAAACGATAGGAAAAAAGATTCCAAATGATGTTTGCAGCTTAAAGTCGACAGGCAAACGATGCAAATCAGATCGTAAGTAACCTATTATACTATTTTTCTAATATCTTTTTATATCACCCTTACCAAAAAATTATTCTTATTAACAAGTATAAATTATTTTTTTCAACAAAAATACTTTATTGTAATTATTTATATTTTTAATTGTTGTTGCAGGTTGTGGAGTAGTGACAGAAGCATCAAAATTCGGGGACATGAAAATTATTTCTTTTGTAAAAGTCTATTGATATGTTTGAGTAAAATAATATTCCAATATTTTGAATGATATTGTTGAACATTTATTAAGTATTTTTAATATTTCGTTTATTAGATAATTACAATTGAAGGTATATTTCATGCCAAAATAATTTCTTACCTACATTATATGAATTATTGTAGCTAATAGTATTCGAGACAAAATTCTCAATAGTAGCTATGGATTTTTGAAATGTAGCAAAACATATATACCATTGCCACATAATATAAATATGGCTATACCTTTTTATTTTTATAGCAAATGAAGAAGATCTTTTGCAACAATTTTGTGTTTTGTGGCAAAAGAGTATGAAATTTAGCTATGCATTTTTGATTTGTAGCTAAATATATATATATATATATATATCTATAATTGCTACGTATCACGAATATGGCTACATATTTTTACTTTTAGTAGCAAATAAAGAAAATATTTTGCTATAATAAGATATATTTCATGGCGAAAAGTATGAATTTTTAGCTACAATAAGAAAATATCTGTGGCAAATACATCAATTTATTGCTATAAATTTTTTATCCGTAGGTGAATACGAATACTATTGCTACGAAACTAAGCTATAGAAATAGCCACAAAATTTAATGTTACGTGGCAAACAAATTAAATCTTTGCCTACAATACAACACTTTGTAGCTACAAAATAAAGATAGCTATACATTTTATTTGTCGTGGCAAAAGAATAAAATTGTTGCTATAATCATCTTTTCCGTGGCAAGAATGTATTATCATCATAGCTAGAACATAGAAAATTTTCATATCAATAAGTATTAGTCCTTAGCCTGTGATGACCCAAAAGGTCATCCCGTATAATTTTAATTAGAACTGTGTTCCGAGGCCTGAAAGCCTCCGTTTATCTCACCTCGATGTGAGCACAACCCGGAAGCCTTTATGTGAAAAACTGATAAAATGTAGAATTTATGATAATTATTTGAATTAAGTTGACTTTGGTCAACATTTTTGGTAAACAGATCCAAACCCATAATTTGACGGTCCCGGAGGATCCGTAAAAAAATTTGGGACTTGGGCGTTTGCTCGGAATCGAATTCCAAGGTCCCAAGTCCGAGAAATGAATTTTTAAAGAAAATTATTTTCTGAAAAATATAAAGACTTTTGAAAATGAACTATGATGTGAAAACTGTGTTATCGGGCCCGTATAATGGTTTTCCGGAGCCCGAAACATGTTCAATATGTTTAATTTGTGCCATCTGTGAAATTTGGTAAGGAACAGACTCCGTTTGAGGTAATTCGGACTAAAAACGGAATTGAAAGTTTATGAAGTTTTGAGAAAATTCTATAGATAATTCATTGTTTTTGATGTTGTTTTGGTGATTTGAGTACTCGAATAAGTCCGTAGGATGATTTTGAACTCGCTTGTATATTTGGTTTTGAGCCCCGAGGGTTCGGGGGAGTTTCGGGTAGGTGTCGGGGTGCAAAAGTGTTGGAAAATCTGGTGTAAATGGGTTTTGCTGGTGTCCGGTGTCGAGTACTATGCGATCGCATAGCACTGTCACGACCCGAAATCCTACCTTCAGGCCGTGACTGCGTCTAACGTTGAACCTGCTAGACAAGCCAACGTGTAAAATTACACTATCATCTTAATACGAAATTAACAGAAATAACTAGAAATAATTTATAATTTTTAACAACAAAAGTAGATAGATTTCGAGACTAAGTGATAATACAGAATACGACCCGTTGCAACAATCCCAGAACCTGGAGTCACTAACTCACGAACTGTCTATAAGAGTGCTAAATACAAAGTCTGAAGAAAATAATACATGAACTGTCTCAGAAACTAGGAGATAAACAAGACAGGATAGGAAAAATAGGGATAGAGGGGACGCCAAGGCCCACGAACGTCTGCGGGTCTGCCTCGGAATCTCCGGGGTGGACTGAAGGATACTCCCTCTAACGGTTTCCACTGAGTCCAGCTGTGGGATCTGCACAACATAAATAAGTGCAGGTGTAGCATCAGTACAACCGAACCCATGTACTGAGTAAGTGTCGAGCCTAACCTCGGCCGAAGTAGTGACAAGGCTAGAATTTACAACGATAATCTACCTGTACAGTTCTACAAGATATAGCACAGACAAACGCAGAAATAACCAGATAAGCATGTGATACGGGAGCAGTTAATGGGGGTAACAAGTGAGAAATAAGAACGATTAATTAACACATAGGAGAAAGCAAGAGAGCAAATTAACAAGAATGCTAACGTAACAAGTATAAATGCGAGCAATGTATGTAATGGCACGGCATCACCCTTCGTGCTTTAACTCTCTTCCTCACAATGCGATGTATGATATAAGATAATATAAATCATGGCACGACATCACCCTTCGTGCTTTTACTCTCTTCCTCACAATGCAATGTATAATGTGAGGCAATATAAATCATGGCACGACATTACCCTTCGTGCTTATAATCAATGTAAATCATGGCACGACATTAACCTTCGTGCTTATAATCGATGTAAATCATGGCACGACATCACCCTTTGTGTTTTACACTCTTTCTCACTATGCAATATATGGTGTGATCAATGTATATCATGGCACGGCATCACCCTTCGTGCTTTACACTCTTCCTCACTAAAACAATGACAAATATCAATGGTAAGGAATGCGGCATAGTGGAAATATAGATCAAAATCACCCGGCAAGGGGAAAGCATCAATCAATATCACAACAATTGCCCGGCAAGGGTCTCAGCTATAACCAATCTCTTCAATATACATATCCTTAACAAATGGGTTCCCAACCGAACCAATACATCATGAGTTCATCAACCAAGTCTTCCAACAACAAACAACTCCCAAGTAGAGACATTTTCATGACATAATGAATCACGGAGGTAGCAACAAGGTTTCTATCAGAAATAGACTCACAGGCATGCTTGACACGCAATGCATAGATACTCGTCACCTCACCTATGCATTGAACATGATAAACACATAGCACATAACACACAATACCTATTCTCTCACCAAAGTTAGGCAAGACACTTACCTCGGGTCCAAAAATAGCAATCAAGCCTCTAATACCGCCTTTCCTTTAGAATCCGACTCCAAAACGATAGTATCTAGGCATAATTAACTCAATAATATGAATAATGACTCATTAACACGATCCCATAGCCTAATATACAATTTCTAGCATTCTTTCAAAAATACCAAAATTTGACCCCGGTCCCGCTTGGTCTAAACACGAGGCTCGGACCAAAACTCGATCACCCATACCCCCACGAGTTAGAATATATAATTTGTTTTGAAGTCCAACCTCAAATTGAGGTTGAATTATCCAAAATTCCCAAAAACCTAACTCTACCCAAAACCCCTAATTTCTACTTTCATTTTAGGATTTTAGGCCTAGATTCTAGTGATAAGGGAAGAGAAGTGGAAGAAATTGGTGTTAGAGACACTTACCCAAAAGGTTATGGAGGTAGAATAGCTTGGGGGGTCGTCAATGGGGTGTTAGAGAAAAATGAATTGATGAAGAAGTGGAAATCCCGAAATAACATTATGTTTTGACTTAAGGAAATAACTGGGCGATTTTGTTCTCTACAATTGCGGAAGAAGGGCTGCGATCGCAGAGCTATAGGAATCCCTATTATGCGACCGCAGAAGGAAGGCTGCGATTGCGGAAGGTCAACTCCATAGACCTCTGAGATCGCGGAGGAAAAAGGCACGACCGCAGAGAAGAACCATCTAGCCCCCACCCAGTTCCCCTGGTACACTACGCGATCGCGAAGAAGGAATGCGATCGCAGAACATCTGGGCTCCCTACACTGCAATCACGGACCCACCCATGCGATCGCAGAGGACATTAGACCCCCTCCCCTCACTCAACTCTATGCGATTGCGGAGCTAGACCTGCGATCGCACTGAACAACACCAGACACCAGATATGGACTTCTACACCAGAAATTCTAGGTCCTTTTCCACCTCGTTAGCTACCCGAAACTCACCCGAGCCCTCGGGACTCAAAACCAAAAACACACACGACTCTCAAATCATCCTACGGACTTATTCAAGCTTTTAAATCACCAAAATATCATCAAAATCAATGGATTAAACCCCAAAACTCATAGAATTTTCTTAAAATTTTATAAGGCTTAATTATTCCAATTTTGATCCGAATCACTTCATTTCAAGTCCGTTTTACACCAAATTTCACAGATAAGTGACATAACATATATTAAGCCTATTTCGGACTCCGGAACCATAAGACGGGCCCGGTAACACGGTTTTCACATAAATATTCATTTTCAAAAACCTTTATATTTATTAGAAAACAATTTTCTTTAAAAATTCATTTCTCGAGCTTGGGACCTCGGAATTTGATTCCAGGCATATGCCCAAGTCCCATATTTTTCTACGGCCCTCAGGGACCGTTGAATCACGGGTCCGGGTCTGTTTACCAAAAATGTTGACCAAAGTCAACTTTAATCAATTAATTATTAGAAATTCCATTTTTCATCAAGTCTACATATAAAAGCTTCCCGGCTACACGCCCGGGCTATGCACGCATATCAAGGTGAGATTAACGGAGGCTTTCGGGGCCTCGAAACACAGATTTAGCTAAATTAACATAGGATGACCTTTTGGGTCATCACAAGCACCCTCCGCGATCGCATAGTTCAGTGAGGGGAAGGGGTTCTGTTGCAATATGCGATCGCATAGAAACCTCCGCGATCGCATATTGTATGAGATAGGCTGGGGGGTTGGGTAGGATAGTACTGTGCGACCTCACAAAGCCCTATGCGATCGTAGAGCCTTAGAAAACAGACTACTATGCGATCACACATCCTTCTTCGTGATCGCATAGCGTTAAACGCCCAGTTATATTTTTAAGTCAAAAATCAGAATACTCATACGGGATTTTCTACCCTTTTCACAACTCTCTTCTTCTCCAAACCCCATAGACGATTTTCAAGCTATTCTTCCACCATAACCTCTTAGGTAAGTGATTCTAACATTGTTTTCCTCCATATTTCATCAATATTCACTATATTCTAGGCCTAAAAACATGAAATCAAAGGTAAAAATAGGGATTTTTGGGAAGAGTTAGGGTTCTTCAAACTTTTGGGAATTCAACCTTATTTGGGGTCAGATTTCAAAATAAATTGTATATTCGGGCTCGTGGGGGAATGGGTGATCGGGTTTTGTTCCGAACCTCATGTATCGACCAAGCAGGCCCGGAGTCGGATTTTGGAATTTTTGGAAGAATGTTGAAAAATCTATAATTAGGCTTTAGGATTGAATTATTGACTGATTATTGATATTATTGAGTCGAATATGTCTAGATACTATCATTTCGGAGTCAGATTCAAGAGGGAAAGCGGTGCTAGAGGCGTGATTTGCATTCTTGGAGCCGAGGTAAGTGTTTGGCCTAACTTTAGCTTGAAGGAATTGATGTTGAGTCGTATGTGCTACTTTTTTCTATCATGTTCAATGTATAGGTGAGGTGACGAGTACCTATACATTGTTTGTCAAGCATGCCCGTGAGTTGGTTTTGGTGTATTACATGTTATTGCTTCGATATTCATTGTGTTATGAAGTAGATTCATTTTGGAAGTTGTTTATTTGTTGAGAATACTTGATTAAGGATTTGTGATCACTTGTTTCAGTTGAGGATTGATTTTACTAAGTTATATACTCGTATGGGATTGGTTATAGCTGAGTCCCTTGCCGTGCGTTATTATTTTTGGTTGTTATCCCTTTGCTGGGTGGTTATGAATTGTACTTACTACTGTTAATTTCCTTGCCAAGTTGTTGTTTGATATTGATTGGGTGAGGAAGAGTGTAAAGCACGAAGGGTGATGCCGTGTATTCATATCATTCATTGCATTGTGAAGAAGAGAGTAAAAGCACGAAGGGTGATGTCGTGCCATGGTTTTACATTTAAAAAGCACGAAGGAACATGTTGTGCCCGTTTATTCATTTACTGCACTGTGAGGACGAGAGTAAAAGCACGAAGGGTGTTGCCGTGTATTCATTTCATTTATTGCATTGTGAGGATGTGAGTAAAGCACGAAGGGTGATGCCGTGTACATATTTGTCTGTGCTGTTAATTCTTGTTGCCTTTCATTCTGTTATCTTGTGGCTTTAGTTTGTTATCCATCATTGTTCTCCCATATTTCCCCCCATTATCTGTCCCCTGACTTGCCGCACCTAATTGCTTAATTCTTGTTATTTCCCTGTTATATATTGTAGAACTGTACATGTAATTTATTATTGTTGTGTCTAGCCTCGTCACTACTTCGCCGAGGTTAGGTTCGGAACTTACTCAGTACATGGGGTCGGTTGTACTGATGCTACACCTGCACTTCTTTATGTTGTGTAGATTATGCAGTCGGACCCAGTGGACACCGTTAGAGGGAGTATCCTTCAGTCCACGCATGCGACATCGAGGTAGACCCGCAAACGTTCGTGGGCCCTGGCGTCACCATCTATCTTTTTCTTCTGTCTTATGTGTATTTTCTAGACAGTTGTATCACTTTATTTCAAACTATTGTCTTTAGCAAAAATCATAGTCTGGTTCGTGAGATTGTGACTCCGGTTCTGGGTTTGTACTTAAAGGAATTTCTACGAGATTGGCTATTTTGGTTTTAGAATCTATTAAACTTCTGTATTTTATTATGATCATCTAGTTAGAATTATTATTTCTAATTATTAATATGTCAATTCATTTAAGACGTTGGCTTGTCTAGTGGGTTCAACATTAGACGCCATCACAGCCTGAATGTGGGATTTCGGGCTATGACAAGTTGGTATCAGAGCCCTAGGTTGCTTAGGTCTCACAACTCACAGACAAGCTTGGTAGAGTCTGAGGGATGGGTACGAAGACGTCTGTACTTATCCCCCAGAGGCTGCAAAGTTAGGAATAATTTCACTTTTTCTCCTTCTCTGTTGTGCAATTTGAATTCTAAATGCTAATTGAGTTTCTATTCTATTCTCTCGCAGATGGCGAGAACGCGTGCTTCCTCATCTACCGATCAACAGCCCGATCCTCCTGTTGCAGCTCCTACGAGAGGCCGAGGATGAGGCCGAGGCCGTGCTAGAGGCCGAGGTAGGGTCAGGTCTCAGCCCAGAGCAACAGCCCCGGTAGAGGACCCACAGGTAGACTTTGCCGGTGAGGTTCTTGCTCAGACAGTTCCAGTTGGACCAGCTCAGGTCTCAGAGGGGTTCATTGCCACCCCGGTCCTTCAGGACTCTCTTGTCCGCTTAGTGGGACTTATGGAGAGCGTGGCTCAGGACGGTCTTCTTCCTACTGCACCAGCCGTCTCTCAGGCTAGGAGAGGGCCCCAGACTCCTGCTACTCGCACACCAGAGCAACTAGCTCCTTAGTTCCAGATTTCGGTACCTCAGACAGTCGGAGTAGCTCCACCGGGTATTGTAGAACCGGCAGTGGAGGGAGTAGCTATGTCACTAGATGCCTTATGGAGATTAGATCGGTTCACCAAGCTATTTCCTACTACTTTTATTGCTGCACCGTCAGAGGATCCCCAGGATTACTTGGACAGTTTTTATGTGGTTCTTCAGAACATGGGCATTGTGGAGACCAACGGGGTCGATTTTGCTACTTTTCTTCTTTCTGGTACCGCCAAGACTTGGTGGAGAGACTATTGCTTGACCAGACCAGTTGGGTTTGCACCTTTGACTTGGTATTAGTTCTCCGAGTTGTTCTTGGGAAGTTTCTTCCAGTTACTCAGAGGGAGGACTATCAGAGGCAGCTTGAGCACCTCCAATAGGGATCTATGATTGTTACTCAGTACGAGACCAGGTTCATCACTCTAGCCCGACATGCTATCATGATACTCCCCACAGATTGAGAGAGAGTGAGGAGGTTTATTGAGGGTTTGGCTCAACCCTTTAGACTTCAGATGGCCAGAGAGTTAGGTACCGATATTTCATTTCAGGATGCGGCCAATGTGGCCAAGAGGATTGAGATGGTTTTTTCACAGGGCAGTGGTCAGGGGTCTGACAAGAGACCTCATCATTTCAGTTATTTTAGTGGTGCCTCATCTGGAGGCAGGGATTCTTTCGGCAGGGGTCATCCTCCTAGACCATACCAGCTGGCACTTTAGGTATCCCGCAGTACACCACCAGCTCCTATCAGTGCACCGCCGCTTCAAAGCTTCCAAGGTGGTTATTCGGGTCGACAGGGCCAGTTCCAGAGTCAACAGCCGCAACAACAGAGGTCCTGTTATTCTTGTGGTATTTCAGGTCACATTGCCAGGTATTGCCCCCGAGCTTCTGGTAGTTCTCAGTATCAGGGTTCTCGTGCCATGATTCCCACACCAAGTGTAACCCCACCCCCTCAGCCAGCTAGGGGTGGAGGACGAGGTGCCAAAGGTGGAGGTCAAACTCATAGAGGTGGAGGACATGCCACGAGAGGTAGAGGTCAGCCCGCAGTAGGCGACCCAGAGATATTTGGGTTGGAGGGGCTCCACCCCGGTGCTATGATATTCCTTCCAGGCCTGAGGCTGAGGCCTCTGATGCATTTATTACAGGTACGGTCTCAGCTTGCAGCCGAGATGCTTCGGTTTTATTTGATCCGGGTTCTACTTTCTCCTATGTGTCTTCATATTTTCTCCTTATCTGAGTATGCCCCGCAATTCTCTGAGTACTTCTGTATATGTGTCTACACCGGTGGGTAATTCTATTGTGGTAGATTGAGTCTACCGTTCATGCGTAGTGGTTATTGGTGTCCTGGAGACTCAGGTAGATCATTTTCTCCTCAATATGGTTGACTTTGATGTTATATTGGAGATGGATTGGTTATCCCCCTATCATGCTATTCTGGACCGTCATTCCAAGACAATGACCTTGGCCTTTCTAGGAGTACCTTGTTTGGAGTGGAGAGGGACTCCTAGTCATGCTTCCGGTAGAGTTATTTCATATACGAAGGCTTGCCGCATGGTCGGGAAGGGTTGTTTGGACTATTTGGCCTATGCTCGTGATTCTAGTGCTGAGGTCCCTTCTATGGAGTCTGTGCCCGTGGTTCGTGAGTTTCCAGAGGTATTCCCTGCTGACCTGCCAGTTATGCCGCCCGATAGGGATATCGATTTTTGCATTGAGTTGGCTCCGGGCACTCAGCCTATTTCTACTCCGCCGTATCGTATGGCCCCGCCAGAGTTGAAGGAATTAAAGGAGAAGTTGTAGGATTTGTTGGATAAAGGCTTCATTAGGCCTATCGTTTCTCCTTGGGGTGCTCCAGTGTTGTTTGTTAAGAAGAAAGATGGCTCAATGAGGATGTGTATTGACTACCCTCAGTGGAATAAGGTTACAATTAGGAATAAGTATCCTTTGCCGAGGATTGATGATCTATTTGACCAGCTTCAAGGTGCTACAATGTTTTCCAAGATAGACTTGAGATCTAGTTACCATCAGCTGAGGATTAGGGCATCTGATGTCCCTAAGACATCCTTTCGCACTCGTTATGGGCATTATGAGTTCTTGGTGATGTCATTTGGGTTGACAAATGCCCCCGCTGCCTTTATGTAGTTGATGAACCGAGTGTTCAGGCCCTATTTGGTCTCGTTCGTTATTGTTTTCATTGATGATATATTGATATACTCCCATGGCCGTGAGGAGCATGAGCAGCATCTTTGAGTCGTCCTCCAGACTCTGAGGGATAATCAGTTGTATGCCAAATTTTCCAAGTGTGAGTTTTGGTTGAGTTCGGTTGCATTTCTAAGCCATGTGGTGTCATCAAAGGGTATTCAGGTGGATCCCAAGAAGATTTCAGCAGTCAGGGATTGGCCTATGCCCACTTTAGCTACAGAGATTCAGAGCTTCTTGGGCTTAGCAGGTTATTATCGCTGATTTGTGGAGGGCTTTTCATCTATAGCAGCCCCGATGACCAGGTTGACCCAGAAGGTTGCCCAGTTTAGGTGGTCTGATGAGAGTGAGGCGAGCTTTCAGAAGCTCAAGACAGCCTTGACCACGACACCAGTGTTAGTTTTGACCACAGGTTCAGGGCCTTATACCATGTATTGTGATGCTTCACGGGTTGGACTTGGTGCAGTGTTGATGCAGGAGGGCAAGGTTATAGCTTATGCTTCTCGACATTTGAAGGTTCATGAGAAGAACTATCCAGTTCATGATTTGGAGTTAGCATCTATTGTTCATGCATTGAAGATCTGGAGGCATTATCTCTATGGAGTGCCATGCGAGGTGTTCACGGATCATAAGAGTTTGGAGTACCTGTTCA
Source organism: Nicotiana undulata (assembly GCA_005239495.1). Classification (NCBI taxonomy): domain Eukaryota; kingdom Viridiplantae; phylum Streptophyta; class Magnoliopsida; order Solanales; family Solanaceae; genus Nicotiana; species Nicotiana undulata. The sequence continues at coordinate 20,648 of ML262806.1, forward strand.
AGCAAAAAGAGTTGAATATGAGGCAGAGGAGATGGTTAGAACTGTTGAAGGATTATGATATTACCATTCTCTATCATCCGGTAAAGGCCAATATGGTAGCCGATGCCTTGAGCCGGAAGTCAGCCAGCATGGGTAGTCTTGCCTATCTATCAGTCAGAGAGCGACCGTTTGCTTTGGAGTTTCAGGCTTTGGCCAACCGGTTCGTGAGATTGGAGGTTTCTGAGGCTGACAGTGTTTTGGCCCATACTGTGGCCCGTTCTTCATTGTATGATCGTATTCGGGCCAGACAGTATGATGATCGTCCTTTACGTGTTCTCAGAGATACGGTCCGGCACGGAGGTGCCAAGCAGGTCACAGCTGATGATGAGGGAGTTCTGAGGATGTAGGGCCGTATTTGTGTACATGATGTTGATGGTATTCATGAGTAGATATTGCAGGAGGCCCATAGTTCTCGGTATTTCATTCATCCGGGCACCGCAAAGATGTACCAGGACTTGCGGCATCATTATTGGCGGCGGAGGATGAAGAAAGATATTGTAGCTTATGTAGCTCGGTGCTTGAACTGTTAGCAGGTTAAGTACGAGCACCAGAGACCCGGTGGTTTGATGCAGTAGATTCAGCTTGCCGAGTGGAAGTGGGAGCGTATCACCATGGATTTCGTAGTTGGACTCCCACAGACTCAGAGTATGTTTGACGTAGTGTGGGTCATTGTGGATAGGCTGACCAAGTCAGCGCACTTCGTTCCTGTGTCAGTTTCGTATTCACCGGAGAAGTTGGCAAAGATTTATATGAGAGATATTGTTAGATTGCATGGTGTGCCCATATCCATTTTTTCATAACGAGGTACTCAGTTTACCTCCCATTTCTGGAAGGTATTGCAGTGTGGGTTGGGCACACCGATTGAGTTGAGCACAACATTTCATCCTCAGACGGACGGACAGTCCGATCGTACTATTCAGATTTTGGAGGATATGTTGCGGGCTTGTGTCATTGACTTTGGGGGTTCATGGGACCAGTTCTTGCCTTTAGCTGAGTTTGCCTACAACAACAGCTATCAGTCGAGCATTCAGATGGCTCCGTATGAGGCGGTGTCGGTCTCCAGTCAGATGGTTTGAGCCGGGAAACGCTATATTGTTGGGTTCTGAGTTAGTCCAGGATGCCTTGGACAAGGTGAAGATCATTCAGGATAGACTTTGTACAGCTCAGTCCAGGCAGAAGAGTTATGCGGATCGTAGAGTTTGATATTTGGCATTCATGATAGGAGACCAGGTATTTCTTCAGGTGTCGCCCATGAAGGGCATGATGAGGTTCGGAAAGAAGAGCAAGTTGAGCCCTAGGTACATTGGTCCATTTGAGATTTTGGATAAGGTATGAGAGGTAGCTTACAGACTTGCTTTGCCACCGAGTTTATCAGCGGTGCACCCGGTGTTTCACGTATCTATGCTTCGGAGGTATATTGCGGACCCATCTCATGTACTTGACTTCAGCGGTGTCCAGTTGGACAAGGATTTGACATGTGAGGAGGATCCGGTAGCCATATTAGCTCGGCAGGTTCGTCAGTTGAGATCTAAGAGTTATCCTTCGGTTCGTGTTCAGTGGAGAGGTCAGCCTATTGAGGCAGCTACCTGGGCGTCCGAGTCCGATATGCGGAGCCGTTATCCCCATATTTTTCCTGATTCAAGTATCTTTCTATGTCCGTTCGAGGACGAACGTTTGTTTTAGAGGTGGAGATTGTGATGACCCAAAAGGTCATCCCGTGTAATTTTAATTAGAACTGTGTTCCGAGGCCTGAAAGCCTTTGTTTATCTCACCTCGATGTGCGTGTGCAGCACGAGCATGTAGTCGGGAAGCCTTTATGAGAAAAATTGATAAAACGTAGAATTTATGATAATTATTTGAATTAAGTTGACTTTAGTCAACATTTTTGGTAAACAGACCCGGACCCGTGATTTGACGGTCCCGGAGAGTCCGTAGGAAAATATGGGACTTGGGCATATATTATAAAGAAAATTATTTTCTGAAAAATATAAAGATTTTTGAAAATGAACTATTGATGTGAAAACTGTGTTACCGGGCCCGTATTATGGTTCCGGAGCCCGGAACATGTTCAATATGTTTAATTCGTGCCATATGTGAAATTTGGTAAGAAACAGACTCCGTTTGAAGTAATTCAGACTAAAAACGGAAAATTGGAAGTTTATGAAGTTTTGAGAAAATTCTATAGATTTTAGAGTTTAATTCATTGTTTTTGATGTTGTTTTGGTGATTTAAGTACTCGAATAAGTCTTACGGATGATTTTAAGGTTTTGAGCCCCGAGGGCTCGGGGGAGTTTCGGGTAGGTGTCGGGGTGCAAAAGTGTTGGAAAATCTGGTGTAAATGGGTTTTGCTGGTGTCTGGTGTCGAGTACTATGCGATCTCATAGCACCCTCCGCTATCGCATAGTTCAGTGAGGGGAAGGGGTTCTGTTGCACTATGCGATCACATAGCAACCTCCGCGATCGCATAGTGTATGAGATAGGCTGGGGGGATGGGTAGGATAGTACTATGCGACCGCACAAAGCCCTCTGCGATCGCAGAGCCTTAGGAAACAGACTACTATGCGATCGCACATCCTTCTTCGCGATCGCATAGCATTAAACGCCAGTTATATTTTCAAGTCAAAAATCAAAATACTCATACGGGATTTCTACCCTTTTCACAACTCTCTTATTCTCCAAACCCCATAGACGATTTTCAAGCTATTCTTCCACCATAACCTCTTAGGTAAGTGATTCTAACATTGTTTTCTTTCATTTTTCATCAATATTCACTAGATTCTAGGCCTAAAAACATGAAATCAAAGGTAGAAATTGGAATTTTTGGGTAGAGTTAGGGTTTTTCAAATTTTTGGGAATTCAACCTTATTTGGGGTCGGATTTCAAAACAAATTGTATATTCGATCTCGTGGGGGAATGGGTGATCGGGTTTTGGTTCGAACCTCGTGTTTTGACCAAGCGGGCCCGGGGTCGAATTTTGGAATTTTTAAAAGAATGTTGGGAAATCTATAATTAGGCTTTGGGATTGAATTATTGAGTGATTATTTATATTATTGGGTCGAATATGTCTAGATACTATCGTTTCAGAGTCGGATTCAAGAGGGAAAGCGGTGCTAGAGGCGTGATTTGCATTCTTGGAGCCGAGGTAAGTGTTTGGCCTAACTTTAGCTTGAGGGAATAGGTGTTGAGTCGTATGTGCTACTTGTTTCTATCATGTTCAATGTATAGGTGAGGTGACGAGTACCTATACAGTGTTTGTCAAGCATGCCCGTAAGTCAGTTTTGGTGTATTACATGTTATTGCTTCGATATTCATTGTGTTATGAAGTAGATTCATTTTAGAAGTTGTTCATTTGCTGAGAATACTTGATTAAGGATTTTTGATCAGTTATTTCAGTTGAGGATTGATTTTACTAAGTTATATACTCGTATGGGATTGGTTATAGCTGAGTCCCTTGCCGGGCGGTATTATTTTTGGTTGTTATCCCCTTGCTGGGTGGTTATGAATTGTACTTCCTACTGTTGATTTCCTTGCCAAGTTGTTGTTTGATATTGATTGGGTGAGGAAGAGTGTAAAGCACGAAGGGTAATGCCGTGTATTCATATAATTCATTGCATTGTGAAAAAGAGAGTAAAATCACGAAGGGTGATGCCGTGCCATGATTTTACATTTAAAAAGCACGAAAGAACATGCCGTGCCCGTTTATTCATTTACTGCACTGTGAGGACGAGAGTAAAAGCACGAAGGGTGATGTCATGTATTCATTTCATTTATTGCATTGTGAGGATGAGAGTAAAGCACGAAGGGTGATGCTGTGTACATATTTGTCTGTGCTGTTAATTCCTGCTGCCTTTCATTCTGTTATCTTGTGGCTTTACTTTGTTATCCATCATTGCTCTCCCCTGTTTTTCCCCCATTATCTGTCCCCTGACTTGCCGCACCTAATTGCTTAATTCTTGCTATTTCCCTGTTATTTATTGTAGAACTGTATAGGTAATTTATTATTGTCGTGTCTAGCCTTGTCACTATTTCGCCGAGGTTAGGCTTGACACTTACTCAGTACATGGGGCCGGTTGTACTGATGCTACACCTGCACTTCTTTATGTTGTACAGATTACGTAGCCGGACCCAGTGAACACCGTAAAGGGAGTATCCTTCAGTCCACGCATGCGACATCGAGGTAGACCCGCAAATATTCGTGGGCCCTGGCGTCACCATCTATCTTTTTCTTCTGTCTTATGTGTATTTTCCAGACAGTTGTATCACTTTATTTCAAACTATTGTCTTTAGCAAAAATCTTAGTCTGGTTCGTGAGATTGTGACTCCGGTTCTGGGTTTGTACTTAAAGGAATTTCTACGAGATTGGCTATTGAATCTATTAAACTTCCGTACTTTTATTATGATCATCTAGTTAGCATTATTATTTCTAATTATTAATATGTCAATTCATTTAAGACGCTGGCTTGTCTAGCGGGTTCAACGTTAGACGTCATCACGGTCTGAAGGTGAGATTTCGGGTTGTGACATAGCCATGGGTCATGTAAAGTTTGTAGCTAACTTTTAGTTACGCCACTTCTTGCTACGAATGCTACGGAAAAAGAATTTGTGGCTAAAGTGTTTACCCACAAAATTTTTTATATTTAGCTATAATATATTTTATAGCTATATATGCATAATGTTATAGTGACTCCTCCATGATATACGCTCGTCTATCTATTGGATCACTCTCGGCCCAGTGGCCAAGCACCAGCTCGAGACAATGTGCGCTTGGTGCAAGCAACACGAAGTGTGAGACAAGAACATATAATGCAGTCATAATCATGTTCTGTAAGCCGTTTCTTAAGAAGAGCTTTGCACGAGTCAGGAAAAAGAAAAAGCTGGAAAAGAAACAAAAACAGCTGAAAAGGAAATATCTAAGAACTAAAGGCTGGTTTCTTCTTAGGTTTGGGAGTTACATGAAATTTTTAGGTGACTTGCCAAAACCCCTAGTCAAACGAGAGCCAAGTCTTATAGTCTGTTTGGCCAAGCTGGAGAAATCAGCTTATTTTGAGAAATATAAAGTGCTTTTGAAAAAAGTATTTTTTAAAAGAAGCAGTTTGTGTTTGACTAATCTCTCTGAAAAGCATTTTTGAGCAATTATTTGTGTTAGGCCAAGCTTTTCAGAAAGTGCTTTTAAGTATCAAATTACGAATAAGGACATGAATAGATTTACTTAATAGTTACTATTACAAGTAAATAAATAATCTCAAAAATTTGTTATTACATGCAATAATTAAATCTTTTCATTTTATTAAGTAAACTATGAAAATAAAAATTTAAAAGTACTTAATTCTTTTAATATAAATTAAATATATTGAAAATCATTCAACAAAATATAAAAATATTCACCCCTAAAGTCACTATATATTAGAAAGCTATCCTAAAAATAATAAAAAATATTTATACAATAATATCCTAAGTACTAGGTTTAACGGTTATTTTGGTATATACTATATTTTGTTAAGGGTATTCTTGGTAAGAAGAAAAGTCAAAACTGCTTCTGCTTCTGCTTTTGGGAAGAAGCTACTTTTTTCTGCTTCTCAGAAACTGCTTTTGCTTCTTCCCAAAAGCACTTATTTTACCAAAAAAAGCTTGGCCAAACACCTCAAGTTAGGAAAAAAAAGTGTTTTTGGGAAAAAAACACTTTTGGCCTCTTGAGAAGCTTGGCCAAACAGGCTATAATATGTGTTTCTATCCGGCACCTGTAACTTCAAAGGTATATATGTATGTCATTTGGAAGCAATTGAACCAAAAATAATTATTCGAGTGTTTGATTAATACTAGTCTCGTGGTACGCGCCCCGCATATACCCTATATTGATGAGAATTATTTTTAAAAAAATATGTAAATATCATTCAAAGCATGGTTTTAGTCACAAAATAAATATTAAGTAAAAATTTGAGTTCTTCAAAATAATAAATATTGATCATGATATTGACGCACATATAAAGAATTTTGATCTTGTCTAATAATATTTATTTAAGCAACAAACTAAATTAACGTATACAAAAAATTTATTAGTAATTTGAAATTAGAATATCTTATGAATATAGGTTTTGTCTTAGTAACCATGTATATTATGATTCATTATGTAGTAATCAATAAAGATGGACAATTAAGTTAATACTTTTATTATAATATTATAATTGATTTCAAAGTTATAAATATTAGAAAAAATAATTAAATGTCAATTTTATCCTATTTAAAAGTTATTTTTAAGGGTAAAAAAGTTTATTAATATTTCGCTGTGATGACCCAAAATGTCATCTTATGTAATTTAAGCCTTATCTGTGTTTCGAGGCTCCGAGAGCCTCCGTTAGTCTCA
>ML262807.1:0-28921 GCA_005239495.1 Nicotiana undulata
CAGACACCAGAAACCTGCAACATCACACCAGATTTTCTAACTTTTTACACCCCGTTAGCTACCAGGAACTCACCCGAGCCCTCGGGCCTCAAAACCAAAAACACACACGACTCCCGAAATATCACACGAACTTGTTCAAGCTTTTAAATAATCAAAATATCATCAAAAACATATAATTAAACCTCAAAATCCAATTAATCAAACTTAAGAACTTTAAAATTCTAGAATTTACTTCAATCCGCCGAACCGGCCTAAACTGCTCGGAACGACTTCAAATTTTGCAGATAAGTTATAATTAACACCACGAACTATTCCCGGTCTCAGAATCCCATTCGGACCTCGGGAACATATCACTACTTTCCAAGCCACATTTCTAGTTCTTTAAAATCTCAAAGTCTCATTTTTTGATCCGAAACCACTCATTTCAAATCCGTTTTACACCAAATTCCACAGATAAGTCACATAACATATAATAAACCTGTTTCGGGCTCCGGAACCATAATACGGGCCCGGCAACACGGTTTTCAAGTAATTATTCATTATCAAAATCATTTATTATTTTCAGAAAATAATTTTCTTTAAAAATTCATTTCTCGGGTTTGGGACTTCGGAATTCGATTCCGAGCATATGCCCAAGTCCCATATTTTCCTACGGACCTTCCGGGACCGTCGAATCACGGGTCCGGATCCGTTTACCAAAAATATTGACCAAAGTCAACTATATTCATTCATTAATTATAAAAACTCATTTTCATCAACTTTTCACATAATAGCTTCCCGGCTACACGTCCGGGCTGTGCACGCATAACGAGGTGAGACTAACGGAGGCTCTTGGAGCCTCGGAACACAGATAAGGCTCAAATTATGTAAGATGACCTTTTGGGTCATCACACTTATTGGTTGTTCATTATCATGCCACGAACATTTATAATTTTTCTATTATTTCTTATCCAATAAATAGAGTTTCCATCATTTTCTTATATAGATTTATTATTACATAGTGGAGGATGAATAACTCTTTATTAATCATCCTTCATACGTAGACTTATTTTACAAATTAGTTAATTGATCCGCGCTTCGCAAGGTAAATATTCAGTTATTAATTTAACTGATATAAAATAGACAAAAAATTTATAGCACAAAATATTTAAGAAAAGGTTTAATCTTAGACAACACATGCAAATAAACAAAATAGATATATAAGGAAAAAAATACATATGAAAAAGATGAATTAGAAAAATAAATTCAAATAAATAAAATGGCATATTGGAAGGGAAGCTAGTACTTATTTTGTAGAGAAACAAATATGTAATGTATGTCTTCTCTCCCTTTGTTCCTACTTAATTATTATGAAAGAAATATTTTTAAGAATCTCATCTTTAGAAAATAGCAATTTTATTAATGCATATTAGTTATTAAATAAATACATTAAATTTGATTCTTACATGAACATAATATGATCAAGATTTTAATTAAATGGCCTAAGAAATTGAGAGTCGGAGATTTTATAATCAATTATGCGATTAAATCACCACGAAGTATTCCCCTAAATTAATAATGTAAAGTGCTGATCTCTTGGTTGTTGGTTATAGATGTAATTACTTAATAAATTAATGGAATATTACACAAATGCATCATAGCATTTTCTCAACCATCTAAAAAAATCACAAGTTAGAAAACAACACAAAGAATATTAAAAATGGTACAAAAGATGGCATGATCCATTATCTCTCAACCACTCCATTTTGTTGAGGAGCGTATGGGTAGGAGCTTTGATGCAAGATCCCATGACGTGTGAACAACTCATTGCTAGTCGTATTAAAAAACTCATATCCATTATCTGACCTAAAAACTTTTATCATTTTTCCAAATTGATTAAGTATCCTTGCAATGAAGGTTTTAAGAATTTCAGAAACATCTGACTTCATCCTCATAGGAACAACCATGTCCATGTAGTATAATCATCAACTAGAGTAAAAAATAGTTCATTCCACTGTAAGTTGTGGCCTTATAAGGACCCCAAACATCCATGTGTATAAAATGAAAAGGTGCTTCTGCTCTACTACTTCTAACCATAAAAGGCAATCTCATTTGTCTAGATAAAGGGAATATATCACAATATTGTAAATAAAAGGATTCTTTATTCCTAAATGCAGAAATTCTTCTAATAATTGTCATAGGCACATGGTCTAATCTTCTATTCCAAACTTCAGGTTCCATCATTTGTTCTACTTCCATAGATTTTATTCCATTCAATCCAACTTCTTTACAATGTGTCTGTAGCATATAAATACCCCCCTCTTCACTACCAGTCATCTTCACTCTCCTAGTGCAAAGGTTCTGAAACACAAAATGTTTAGGAAAGAACATTGCACAATAATTTAGTTCCTTGGTCAGCTTGGACACTGACAAGAGATTAAACTTAAAGCTTGGCACACAAATTACATCCTTAAGGACATCAACTCCTGTTAAAGGGTTGTTTCATAATTTTGTGACCTTAGCACACAAAGTCTCTGTGGGCATTTGTACATTCCCTGCACTACCTACTTTAACATAATTCAGTAATAAGCATCCATTACTTGTATATGATTTGTGGCCCATGTGCCTACTATCCAACAAACTACATTATCTTTAACTAAGAAGCACTTACATGTCGTGAGTGCACTTGTATCAGATGTGGAAGCTTTATTGAGCATGTTAAGCAGCATGTTGTATTGATCATGTGTGATCACTGGAGCAACGTTGTTGGCTTGATTGTTTGCATTTGTTTCAGATTGTAGGAGACTACCATCAGCAACATTGGCTCTCGCCTTATGCTTGAAACCTTGAGGGTATCCAATTAACTTGTAGCATTTCTCCTTGTGATGTCCCTTCTTGTTGCAGTAACCATAATGCATCATTTTAAAATAGCCATCCCATGTATGCTCTTTTCCATGACAATAGTCACATTCTACATTCCAGTTTCTTTTCTGCCTTGGCATATTATTTATAGTTGTGAACATAGTCGCTGATCGCTTCTGCAGATACATGATTACTTCCTGCCACTAGTTTTTGACTCTCATTCTGAACAATTAGAGCGTATTCTTGGTTCACATTGATCACCTTCGACTTCATGTGGCTCCTTACCTGGATATATCCTTCATTTAATCTCATTAGAAACTACAGTAAACATTGATATTGCATATGCGCTGCAAAATCCTTCGACTTTTCACATATCACATGAAGGAGGTGGCATCATTGAATCATACTCGTCACAAAAATATTTCAACCTTGAATGATACACAGAAACTGATGATGTTCCCTAAGTCAAAGTGAAGATCTCTTTGTGAAGAGAATACAGACGTGATCCATTCACCTTATTAAATCGTTCCTGCAATTCCTTCCAGACCAAATATGCATTCGAACGAAAAAGAACTCCACTCAACAATACTTTACTCATATTACCAGTAAACCATGAAACAACTATTGCATTACACCTATCCCATTGATGCCTTAAGGTTGGCCAAATATGTACCTGGTTATCTTGCCAACTATAAAACCCAGATTATTCCTTCTTAAGAGTGCAACTCTCATCGCTCTGTCTAATTCTCCATACCTACGAGTTGAATGCCAACAGATAGTGAACCAGGAGCATCAGAAGGGTGAAGATACAAGGGATAATTATGGTCAATAACCACTGGAGCTAGAACAGACGTCCCCAAATCTGATATCCCATCAATCGCCATTAAAATTTTCAATTATATAGATTACAGAACTGTAATTCAAAAGAAAAAGCAAAGAATTATGAACAAAATTGAAAATAACGAACAAATCTAGGGTTCGTTTCAGCTACGAATTAGGATTTGAAATTTTCACGAGAAATGTCGATGAATCTCTCGATCGTCTTCAATCTGCAAATAACAATCCCTAGATCCTATCGACGGGAGGCTCTGGTACCATGACAAAACACATCGAATTATAAATTCTAGAAACAAAGAAGAAGAGAAAAACAGAGCACGAAAATTATGAGCACATGTTGAGCTCAAACCTCTCCAGAATGAATTGTATTGTATACAACATGAGTAAGCTAGACACTATATATACATGTATATAACTACCCTAACTGACTGACATCTATTGACAGATGTAACCAGTTGTACCCTCAAAACTTCCACTAACTACATAATTAATTACTTTAACTAACTTCCTATTCAGCTGACTCAACAACTAACAAGGCAAGTAGCTTACTCCTTCACAGTTGTCCCGAGATTGATCTTTAGATATTATCCATTCGTTTCTTTACTGTTGTCATGCCCCAAAACCGAGGGACGAGACCAACGCCTAACCGGATGATCCCGGTCAAGCGGACCTGGTTTGCCTTTCCTACCCAGTGTGTTGCCCCGTGTTCCTAACATACATTATTTATATGAAACAGTGAGATAAGCTTAAAAGTGTGTGATTACCACAATAAACCCAATTTTTCTCATTTAACATTATTATACTAGATTTCCCAAAACATACATAATAGATACAACATTCCCGATATGGACCACGATTACGAGCAAATACAACCACTGCCCAAAATATATATATACAACCCACATAGTGTCTACCGAACCTCTAAGAATATTAAGAGTTTACATAGACTTGCCGGCAACAAGGCCCCGACTATACCTTTAGAGACATAACATATACAAAAGAAGATGATATAGACTACACACGGCCCCGAGAGGAAGTGGGGCTCACCAGAACTGCTGAAGGGATGAAGAGGAGGAACCACTATCGGCGGTCGGAGCTACCTGCTATGTAACCACCTACATCCATATAAAAGATGTAGCGCCCCCGGAAAAAGGGACGTTAGTACCATTTAATAGTACTAGTATGAATGAACAAACTTCACTCTAAGTAGAATCAAATAGTGCACAGATAGGAGACAGTCAGGGAAACCAAACAAATACTACACAGAAACATAGAAAACACAATGAGAAACATAGTTCTTTATTTCAATTACTCTCATGTTGCGGCGCGCAACCCGATCCCACCGTACAATCATATTCCACCCTTATTTCTTCTCATCATTCCACCCTTATTTCTTTTGTTTCGGCGCGCAACTTGATCCCACCGTACAATCATATTCCACCCTTATTTCTTCTCATCATTCCACCCTTATTTCTTTTGTTTCGGCGCGCAACTTGATCCCACCGTACAATCATATTCCACCCTTATTACTTCTCAACATATCACCCTTATTTCTCCTGTTGCGGCGCGCAACCCGATCCCACCGTACAATCACATTGATAGCAACAACAACCAACAATTCAATCACAAGGATTTCTATCATCAAGAGTATAAATTCATAACCAAACAACCATGTGAAATCAAGGGCACAATAACCTTTACCAAACAGTGAGTCATGTACGGTATGCCATAATCGTTTAGCTTAATTTAATCAATCCACATTTCCTTTCCATCATTCGCTACACATCCTTTAGCACTTTGATACATTCAACAATTGGGTTCGTTATCATTTCGTTCGTTTAGTAGCACTTCCTTTCATACCAAGATATTCAAGCATATAACGAGTTTTGCACATGATAGAGTAAGTACAAAGAATCACAGTTCACAATCTCACATAGCATGGTGGCATGGAAATCAACTAAGGGATTCAGAGAACAGAATCCTTCATCTCATCACAATAGGACATATGATTCAAATACAATCAAACCAGGAATACATACCGAATGCTCGGACACTAACAAGGCGACTCTACAAAGATTAAAGTTAGCCATACATACCTCGAATTGGAATTTCTCCTTAATTTCTATCACAAATCACCGGACCGTCTAGCACCGTCAATCTAATTCACAATGTGACACATTTATCTTAGAATTAGGAACCATAAACATAACTTGAACTCATTTGGGAATTTAATCAAACGCTACGTGATCCTTTTGTGAAAGATTACTCTAACTCACTCCCCTCTACTAGATTGTGACAAATCATATACATGCATGCAAGGTCTTACACTCTCGTCTTCAAGAACCAACTCATGTGTGTCCCATTTTCAACTAAATTCTGAGAATTAAATGGAAATGGGGTGGGGCCTACCTACCTCTTATGGTGAAGAAGATGATGACTACTCGAAAATTTCCAGGCCTGAGTAGAGGTGGTGGACTGGTTTGATGAAGATGCTGGCTTTCTCTCACTAAACTCACTCTCCTTTCTCTCTATTTTAGTCAGATAGACATTAAATTAAAAGGGGTAGGAGTTTTATTAGGCTGGGGGTCGGGTATGAAAATTAGAAATTAGAAGCCCCGAAGCAGGAAATGCGGTAAGGAATGCGATTGCATTCCTGCTATGCAGTCCGCATTCCTGCTATGCGGTCCACATTCCTTCTATGCTGTCCGCATTCCTGTCGCATAAGTGGCCCTCAGCTGGGCCAAAATGGGAAACAGACTGCCCAGGTGTGCGACCACTATGCGGTCTGCATACCTGTTATGCGATCGCATAGTGCATCGCAAAACCTCCGCCTAAAAAATGGAGGTGCAAGAATGCGACAACTATGCGGCCCGCATTCCCAAAATGTGATCTCATATTGGGCCGCATAGCTGTCCTCAAAATGGACAGGAATTGTTCAGGTATGCAGCCACTATGCGGTCTGCATACCTGATCTACGAACGCATAATGGACCGCAGATCCGCGCAATTCTGGAAAATTTTATCTTTTCAATCCTGGGGTACTTTTTACTCAAAAAGGGCTTTGTTTTAAGAATTTCTACAGTTATAACACCATTGGGGCCTATCCGGGAATTGTTTTTAGTTAAGAAATTTTACGGGTCTTTACATCCTCCCCCACTTAAAATCATTCATCCTCGAATGAGGATCGGGGAATCATTTGGGTTTGAAAACACGATCTGCCAACCCCCAATGTTCACTAACTCTGATACTTTCTGAAAATTTTGCCAGAGTTTCCTTTGTAATTAGGCCTATCTACCTGTCAGAGAGCCCCCGAAACACACTTTTAACCAATTTTACACATTTTTAGTTACTCCAATAACTTGCCCGTAATTCGATTATCTCAACAAGTTGCATATAACTCAATTACTTCGACAAGTTGTACATAGTTCAGTTAACACCACAAATTTGCACATAATTCAACTATTACATGAATTGCACATGATTCAGTTATTTCAAGGAGTTGCACATGATCCAACTAATCACAACATGTACAAATGTGGTACAAATTTGAGAAGTCACAATAGTAGGGTAATAAGGGGAGTGAGGTGTTCTTGCACAAAACATGACACAAATATGCAACTCCTTAGAGATTACAACTTTCAAAACCGTTACCGGACTTATTCAAACAAATGGGGATATTTCTCTTTCATTTCATTTTCCGCTTCCCATGTGGCTTCCTCGACTTGTTGACTCCGACGCAACACTTTAACCAAAGCAATCTCTTTGTTTCTCTATCTACGAACTTGCCTATCAAGAATAGCAACCGGAACCTCTTCATATGACAATTCTTCATTAATCTCAACAGTCTCCACCGGCACGATGGTAGATGGATCTCCAATCACCTTCTCCAGCATGGACACGTGAAACACCGGGTGCACTAATGACATCTCAGGGGGTAATTCTAGCATATACGCCACCGGTCTAATCCTTTGAGCGATCCTATATGGCCTGACATACCTTGGGCTCAATTTCCCCTTACTCCCAAACCGCATGAATCCCTTCATGGGAGATACCTTCAAGAATACCCCATCGTCTACTTGAAACTCCAAATCCCTACGACGAACATCCGCAAAGGATTTCTGACGACTCTGAGCAGTTTTCATCCTCTCCTTAATGACTCTAACCTTCTCCATAGCTTGATGCACAAGATTTGGCCCTAGCAGTTCCGCCTCACCAACCTCGAACCATCCAATTTGAGACCTACACCTCCTTCCGTACAATGCCTCAAATGGGGCCATCTGAACACACTTTTAACCAATTTTACACATTTTTAGTTACTCCAATAACTTGCCCATAATTCGGTTATCTCAACAAGTTGCATATAACTCAATTACTTCGACACGTTGTACATAGTTCAATTAACACCACAAATTTGCACATAATTCAGCTATTACATGAGTTGCACATGATTCAGCTATTTCAAGGAGTTGCACATGATCCAACTAATCACAACATATACAAATGTGGTACAAATTTGAGAAGTCACAATAGTAGGGTAATTAGGGGAGTGAGGTGTTCTTGCACAAAACATGACACAAATATGCAACTCCTTAGAGATTACAACTTTCAAAACCGTTACCGGACTTATTCAAACAAATAGGGATATTTTTCTTTCATTTCATTTTCCGCTTCCCATGTGGCTTCCTAGACTTGTTGACTCCGACGCAACACTTTAACCAAAGCAATCTCTTTGTTTCTCTATCTACGAACTTGCCTATCAAGAATAGCAACCGGAACCTCTTCATATGACAATTCTTCATTAATCTCAACAGTCTCCACCGGCACGATGGCAGATGGATCTCCAATCACCTTCTCCAGCATGGACACGTGAAACACCGGGTGCACTAATGATATCTCAGGGGTAAATTCTAGCATATACGCCACATGTCCGATCCTTTGAGCGATCCTATATGGCCCGACATACCTTGGGCTCAATTTCCCCTTACTCCCAAACCGCGTGACTCCCTTCATGGGAGATACCTTCAAGAATACCCAATCCTCTACTTGAAACTCCAAATCCCTACGACGAACATCCGCATAGGATTTCTGACGACTCTGAGCAGTTTTCATCCTCTCCTTAATGACTCTAACCTTCTCCATAGCTTGATGCACAAGATCTGGCCCTAGCAGTTCTGCCTCACCAACCTTGAACCATCGAATTTGAGACCTACACCTCCTTCCGTACAATGCCTCAAATGGGGCCATCTGAACACACTTTTAACCAATTTTACACATTTTCAGTTACTCCAACAACTTGCCCATAATTCGGTTATCTCAACAAGTTGTATATAACTCAATTACTTCGACACGTTGTACATAGTTCAATTAACACCACAAATTTGCACATAATTCAGCTATTACATGAGTTGCACATGATTCAGCTTTTTCAAGGAGATCAAACTAATCACAACATATACAAATGTGGTACAAATTTGAGAAGTCACAATAGTAGGGTAATTAGGGGAGTGAGGTGTTCTTGCACAAAACATGACACAAATATGCAACTCCTTAGATATTACAACTTTCAAAACCGTTACCGGACTTATTCAAACAAATAGGGATATTTCTCTTTCATTTCATTTTCTGCTTCCCATGTGGCTTCCTAGACTTGTTGACTCTGACGCAACACTTTAACCAAAGCAATCTCTTTGTTTCTCAATCTACGAACTTGCCTATCAAGAATAGCAACCGGAACCTCTTCATATGACAATTCTTCATTAATCTCAACAGTCTCCACCGGCACGATGGCAGATGGATCTCCAATCACCTTCTCCAGCATGGACAGGTGAAACACCGGGTGCACTAATGACATCTCAGGGGGCAATTCTAGCATATACGCCACCTGTCCGATCCTTTGAGCGATCCTATATGGCCCGACATACCTTGGGCTCAATTTCCCCTTCCTCCCAAACCGCATGACTCCCTTCATGGGAGATACCTTCAAGAATACCCAATCGCCTACTTGAAACTCCAAATCCCTACGACGAACATCCGCATAGGATTTCTGACGACTCTGAGCAGTTTTCATCCTCTCCTTAATGACTCTAACCTTCTCCATAGCTTGATGCACAAGATCTGGCCCTAGCAGTTCCTCCTCACCAACCTCGAACCATCCAATTTGAGACCTACACCTCCTTCCGTACAATGCCTCAAATGGGGCCATCTGAACACACTTTTAACCAATTTTACACATTTTCAGTTACTCCAACAACTTGCCCATAATTCGGTTATCTCAACAAGTTGCATATATCTCAATTACTTCGACACGTTGCACATAGTTAAGTTAACACCACAAATTTGCACATAATTCAACTATTACATGAGTTGCACATGATCTAGCTATTTCAAGGAGTTGCACATGATCCAACTAATCACAACATATACAATTGTGGTACAAATTTGAGAAGTCATAATAGTAGGGTAATTAGGGGAGTGAGGTGTTCTTGCACAAAACATGACACAAATATGCAACTCCTTGGAGACTACAACTTTCAAAACCGTTACCGGACTTATTCAAACAAATGGGGATATTTCTCTTTCATTTCATTTTCCGCTTCCCATGTGGCTTCCTCGACTTGTTGACTCCGCCGCAACACTTTAACCAAAGCAATCTCTTTGTTTCTCTATCTACGAACTTGCCTATCAAGAATAGCAACCGGAACCTATTCATATGACAATTCTTCATTAATCTCAACAGTCTCCACCGGCACGATGGCAGATGGATCTCCAATCACCTTCTTCAGCATGGACACGTGAAACACCGACTGCACTAATGACATCTCAGGGGGAAATTCTAGCATATACGCCACCTGTTCGATCCTTTGAGCGATCCTATATGGCCCGACATACCTTGGGCTCAATTTCCCCTTCCTCCCAAACCGCATGACTCCCTTCATGGGAGATACCTTTAAGAATACCCTACGACGAACATCCGCATAGGATTTCTGACGACTCTGAGCAGTTTTCATCCTCTCCTTAATGACTCTAACCTTCTCCATAGCTTGATGCACAAGATCTGGCCCTAGCAGTTCCGCCTCACCAACCTCGAACCATCCAATTTGAGACCTACACCTCCTTCCGTACAATGCCTCAAATGGGGCCATCTTAACACACTTTTAACCAATTTTACACATTTTCAATTACTCCAACAACTTGCCCGTAATTTGGTTATCTCAACAAGTTGCATATAACTCAATTACTTCGACACGTTGTACATAGTTCAGTTAACATCACAAATTTGCACATAATTCAACTATTACATGAGTTGCACATGATTCAGCTATTTCAAGGAGTTGCACATGATCCAACTAATCACAACATATACAAATGTGGTACAAATTTGAGAAGTCACAATAGTAGGGTAATTAGGGGAGTGAGGTGTTCTTGCACAAAACATGACACAAATATGCAACTCCATAGAGATTACAACTTTCAAAAACGTTACCGGACTTATTCAAACAAATAGGGATATTTCTCTTTCATTTCATTTTCCGCTTCCCATGTGGCTTCCTCGACATGTTGACTCCGCCGCAACACTTTAACCGAAGCAACTCTTTGTTTCTCAATCTAACAACTTGCCTATAAAGAATAGCAACCGGATCCTCTTCATATGACAATTATTCATTAATCTCAACAGTCTCTATCGACACGATGGCATATGGATCTCCAATCACCTTCTTCAGCATGGACACGTGAAACACCGGGTGCACGAATGATATCTCAGGGAGAAATTCTAGCCTATACGCCACCTTTCCGATCCTTTGAGCGATCATATATGGCCCGACATACCTTGGGCTCAATTTCCCTTTCCTCCCAAACTGCATGACTCCCTTCATGGGAGATACCTTCAAGAATACCCAATCATCTACTTGAAACTCCAAATCCCTACGACGAACATCCGCATAGGATTTCTGATGACTTTGAGCAGTTTTCATCCTCTCCTTAATGACTCTAATCTCCATATCTTGATGCACAAGATCTAGCCCTAGCAGTTCCGCCTCACCAACCTCGAACCATCTAATTTGAGACCTATACCTCCTTCCGTACAATGCCTCAAATGGGGCCATCTGAATACTGACATAGAAACTGTTATTGTAAGCAAACTCTATAAGCGGCAAGTGATCATCCCAGCTACCCTTGAAATCTAATACACAAGCTCGTAACATATCTTCAAGCGTCTGAATAGTCCGCTCTGCCTGACCGTCTGTGTGCGGGTGGAAAGTTGTGCTTAGATTTACCTGCGTACCCAAACCTTGCTGTAATTTCTTTCAAAAGTTAGCTGTGAACTGGGCCCCTCTATCCGAGATAATGGATACTGGAGTGCCATGGAGTCTGACTATTTCTTTGATATACAACTAAGCGTACTGCTCCACAGTGTCGGTGGACTTGACTAGCAAGAAATGCGTTGACTTTGTGAGCCGATCCACTATTACCCAAATTGAGTCGAACTTGCGCTGAGTGCGGGGTAACCCTACCACAAAGTCCATATTGACCATCTCCCACTTCCACATCGGTATTTCCATAAGCTGCGTCAACCCACCGGGCCTCTGATGCTCGGCTTTCACTTGCTGACAATTCAGACACCTAGCCACAAAGTCCGTCACACCCCTCTTCATACATTCCACCAATAAATCTCCTTGAGATCGTGATACATTTCGTAGAACCTAGGTGTACAGAATACCTAGAATTATGAGCCTCTGCCATTACCCTTTCCCGGAGACATCAACACCTGGAACACATAATCTCCCCTGACACCGCAAGACACCGTCATCATCACCGTGTGAAAAAGTTGTGGTCTTGTGATTTAGAATTGCCTCTCTCAACTGTGCCAATGCTGGATCACTAAATTGCTTTTCCTTGACTTCCGCTACAAGTGAAGATTCAGCTCTGTTACGCACCACAACATTCCCTTCGTCTGAGGCCGAAAGACAGACCCCCAGACTGGCCAACTAAAAACTCTCTCGAGCCAAAGGCCTCCGACCTGCTTCTAAATGAGCCAAGCTCCCCATAGATTTCCGACTAAGAGCGTCATCTACCACATTCGCCTTCCCTGGATGGTACAAAATGTTCATATCATAATCCTTGAGCAATTCCAACCATCTCTGTTGCCTTAAGTTCAGCTGGCTGTTTGAATAAATATTGAAGACTCTTGTGGTCTGTGAACACGTCTACATGAACCCCATAAAGATAATGCCGCCAGATCTTCAATGTGAACACAATCGCTACAAGTTCCAAATCATGCGTCGGATAATTCTTCTCATGATTCTTGAGTTGCCTAGAAGCATACGCTATAACCTTACCACATTGCATCAACACACACCCCAAACCAACCCTCGAATATCGCAATAAACCACAAACCCCTCTACGCCTTCTGGTAAGGTCAACACCGGCGCCGAAGTTAATCTCGATTTCAATTCCTGGAAACTCCTCTCACAAGCATCGGACCAGTGGAACTTAAACGCTTTCTGCGTCAGCTTAGTCAATGGGGAGGCGAGAGTGGAGAATCCCTCCACAAACCTTCGGTAATATCTAGCTAAACCCAAGAAACTGCGGATCTCCGTCGGGGTCGTTGGTCTAGGCCAATCCTTTACTGCTGTGATCTTTTGGGGATCAACCCGAATCCCTTCCCTGGAGACAACATGGCCCAAAAAGGTAACTGACTCTAGCCAAAACTCACATTTCGAGAACTTTGCATACAACTGGAGCTGCTGAAGAGTCTGTAGAACTGCCCTGAGGTGATTAGCATGACCTCCCTGACTTTGCGAATACACAAGGATATCATCGATGAAGACTATCACAAAAGAATCAAGAAACGACTTGAAAACTCGATTCATAAGATCCATAAAAGCTTTTGGGGCGTTGGTTAGCCCAAAAGACATTACCAAAAATTTGAAGTGCCCATAACGAGTCCTGAAGGCGGTCTTAGGGATATCCTGCTCCCTGATCTTCAACTGATGATACGCGGACCGTAAATCAATTTTTGAGAAAAACCTAGCACCTTGTAGTTGGTCGAACAAATCATCAATTCGAGGCAATAGGTACTTGTTTTTTATGGTGACCTTGTTGAGCTGCCGATAATCAACACACATTCGTAGAGACCCATCCTTCTTTCTGACAAAAAGAACCGGTGCGCCCCAAGGCGACACACTTGGCCGAATGAAACCCTTGCCTAGAAGATCTTTCAACTGCTCCTTTAACTCCCTCAATTCTGCTGGCGCCATTCTGTAGGGTGGAATAGATATTGGTCGAGTGTTTGGCAATACATCAATCCCAATATCGATCTCTCTATCTGGGGAAATCCTGGGAAGTTCATCCGGAAATACTTCAAGAAACTCATTCACAACAGGCACAAATTCGGGAGTAGGCACCTCTGAAGTGGTGTCCGCAACCCGGACCAAATGGTAGATGCACCCTTTCCTGATCATCTTTGAGGCCTTAAGATAGGAAATAAACCTACCCCTTGGCACAATATTATTCCCCTCCCACTCGATAACTGGTTCATTAGGAAACTCAAGCCTCATAATTCTGGTTCGGCAGTCGAGTTTAGCAAAGCACGAGTTAGATAAAGACATCCTCACCTTCCACTTCATCGCCCGATACAGAATAACAATGAAGGGTAGTTTTTCCTAAATGTCCATACAGCCCCCTAATTATAGATGTGGTCGACAACACACCGATAAGAAGGTCTCTACTAGACACGGCTCCGAGACATCCTAGGATACTTTTAAAAACCTTAGGCTCTGATACCAAGTTTGTCACGCCCCAAAACTGAGGGACGAGACCGGCGCCTAACCGGATGATCCCGGTCAAGCGGATTTCCTACCAAGCGCGTCGACCCGTGTTCATAACATACATTATTTATATGAAACAGTGAGATAAGCTTAAAAGTGTGTGATTACCACAATAAATCCATTTTTTCTCATTTAACATTATTATACTAGATTTCCCAAAACATACATAATAGATACAACATTCCCGATACGGACCACGATTTCGAGAAAATACAACCACTGCCCAAATTATATATATACAAGCCACATAGTGTCTACGGAGCCTCTAAGAATACTAGGAGTTTACATAGACTTTCCGGCAATAAGGCACCGGCTATACCTTTAGAGACACAACATATACAAAAGAAGATGATATAGACTACACACGGCCCCGAGAGGAAGTGGGGCTCACCAGAACTGCTGAAGGGATGAAGAGGAGGCACCACTATCGGTAGTCGGAGCTACCTGTTATGGAACCACCTACATCCATATAAAAGATGTAGCGCACCCGGAAAAAGGGACGTTAGTAACATTGAACTTCACTCTAAGTAGAATTAAACAGTGCACAAATAGGAGACAGTCAGGGAAACCAAACAAATACTACACAGAAACACAGGAAACACAATGAGAGTTTCACAGTTCTTTATTTCAATTACTCTCCTGTTGCGGCGCGCAACCCGATCCCACCGTACAATCATATTCCACCCTTATTTCTTCTGTTGCGGCGCGCAACCCGATCCCATTGTACAATCATATTCCACCCTTATTACTTCTCAACATATCACCCTTATTCCTCCTGTTGCGGCGCACAACCTGATCCCACCGTACAATCACATTGATAGCAACAAAAACCAACAACTCAATCACAAGGATTTCTATCATCAAGAGTATAAATTCATAACAACCATGTGAAATCAAGGGCACAATAACCTTTACCAAACAGTGAGTCATGTACGGGTATGCCATAATCATTTAGCTTAATTAAATCAATCCACATTTCCTTTCCATCATTTGCTACACAGCCTTTAGCACTTTGATACATTCAACAATTGGGTTTGTTATCATTTCGTTCATTTAGTAGAACTTCCTTTCATACCAAGATATTCAAGCATATAACAATTTTTGCACATGATAGAGTAAGTACAAAGAATCACAGTTCACAATCTCACATAGCATGGTAGCATAGAAATCAACTAAGGCATTCAGAGAACAGAACCCTTCATCTCATCACAATAGGACATCTGATTCAAATACAATCAAACCAGGAATACATACCGAATGCTCGGACACTAACAAGGCGACTCTACAAAGATTAAAGTTAGCCATACATACCTCGAACTGGAATTTCTCCTTAATTTCTATCACAAATCACCGGACCGTCTAGCACCGTCAATCTAATTCACAATGTGACACATTTAACTTAGAATTAGGAATCATAAACATAACTTGAACTCATTTGGCCATTTAATCAAACGCTACGTGATCCCTTAGATTAACTAACCCCTTTTTTGTAAAAAAATTACTCTAACTCACTCCCATCTACTAGATTGTGACAAATCATATACATGCATGCAAGGTCTTACACTCTCGTCTTCAAGAACCAACCCATGTGTGTCCCATTTTTAACTAAATTCTGAGAATTAAATGGAAATAGGGTGGGGACTTACCTCTTATGGTGAAGAAGATGATGACTACTCAAAAATTTCCAGGCATGAGTAGAGGTTGTGGACTAATTTGATGAAGATGCTGGCTTTCTCTCACTAAACTCACTCTCCCTTCTCTCTATTTTAGTCAGATAAACGTAAAATGAAAGGGGTAGGAGTTTTATTTTGCTGGGGGTCGGGTATGAAAATTAGAAATTAGAAGCCCCGAAGCAGGAAATGTGGTCAGGAATGTGATCGCATTCCTGCTATGCGGTCTGCATTCCTGTCGCATAAGTGGCCCTCAGCTGGGCCAAAATGGGAAACAGACTGCCTAGGTATGCGACCACTATGCGGTCCGCATACCTGTTATGCGATCGCATAGTGCGTCGCATAACCTCCGCCTAAAAAATGGAGGTGCAAGAATGAACAACTATGCGGCCCGCATTCCCAAAATACGATCGCATCTTGGGCCGCATAGTTGTCCTCAAAATGGATAGCAACTGTCCAGGTATGCGACCACTATGCAGTCCGCATACTTGATCTGCGATCGCATAGTGGACCGCAGATCCGCACAATTCTAGAAAAAAATTTCTTTTCAATCCTGGGGTACTTTTTACTCAAAAAGGGTCCGTTTTAAGAATTTGTACAGTTATAACAACATTGGAGCCTATCCGGGCATCGTTTTTAGTTAAGAAATTTTACGGGTCTTTACAACTTCGAAATAAGGTTCTTATATTTACTGCACTTGTTTTAATTTCTTCACCAAGAACACATCCAGAACATCATAGTTCTTCAATTTTGGAAGCTTGAAAATCTTGTCTTTGGTGAAAATTAAAAGTTAGTTGTCATGACCCAAATCCTAATCTTGGTCGCGATGTCGCCCAACAGCGGGGTTAGGCCAGCCAACTTGAATGACACTATGAGTTACCTTCCTCAGTTGCCTAACATTCCAACATTTACAAAATTTTTATCAGATATGAATATGATAATAGCCTGCGATATGAGTAAAACCATGAATACGTGAACCCAACGATAAGCATGACTATATAATATATACAACCCAAAAAAAACCAAAATATACGCTACGTGTTTGCAGGGAACTAGTGTCACGAGTGTCACGGGCAACTATCGGGATATACAAGATACATATAGATACAAATCCACAATCTGGATGAAATAGACGGGGACAAATAACAAAAGGAACTTCAGGGTGCTTCTAGGAGGTCGCCATGAAGAGCACCTCACCGTGAAGTCTAATCACACAAATCAGTTTCTAGCACCGTCTTGATAATCAGATGTACCAGCCTCCGGACCTGTACAATCAAGTACAGAAGAAGAAGTGCAGCATGAGTACATAAATAAATATGTACCCAGTGAGTATCCCGTCTAAACTCAAAGGAGTAGTGACGAGAGGTCGACTAGATACTCACTAAGGTCCATCAATATAATATAAAAAGAGATATGGATAAAGTAGTAGGCATGTGAAGCCGAAATCAACAAGTACATAAGAAAATAATGTAATCCAAGTAACAACTGAAAATGAACTGCAAGTGACAAATCCTCCGTTTACACAATACCTATCAATCCCACTATAAGTGACTCAAACTCAAGTGATAATACAATACCAGAACAAGACAACCGGCCGTAGTCATAAAGGTGGTCATAAGGACTGAGGTCATAAGCTACCCACGATCGCGAATCATACCTGCGACTCGTGTGCTCACTCAAAAATGATAAGCTTCCCACGATCGCGAATCTTACCTACGACTCGTGTGCTGACTCGATAATGATAAGCTTCCCACGATCGCGAATCTTACCTGCGACTCATGTGCTGACTCGATAATGATAAGCTACCCACAATCGCGAATCTTACCTGCGACTCGTGTGCTGACTAGATAATGTTAAATGCATATTCATATATATAGGTTTATATGTGTACCGACTCAATAGTGAACCCAACAGGACCGTGCCAATACCACTGTAGCCAACTGGGATTGAAATCATAATATTTCACCTTTCCATGTCATCTCAACAACAATCACAACTTACAATACATACAAGGTACAAATAAGGCACATAGAGGCATGCTCGTGAGTCCTAAAGCTACCCGACATAGCAATATAGTCGCCACGTACGGACTCTCGTCACTTGGTACGTACGCGGCCCCCACAACATGTATACATAACAAATAAGGAACCTATGGGGACAAATTCCCCTTACGAGGTTGGAAAGGAGACTCACCTTGTGACGAAACCATCCCTCGGATCAAGGATGCGCCCGAAATCTTCCCTTGCCGGCTCACAACTAGCCAAATATAGCGTAATTGAATCAATTTAAGTTCAAAGAAGAAGAATCAACCAATAAACCCAAGATTAGGCATTCTTGAAGGATTTTTGGAATTTCGACCCCGGGCCCACACGTTCGGATTTCGAGAATTCTCGAAGGAATCACTTACCCGAAGCCTAAGGATCATAATTATGTGATATACTTGAATTCATAACAAGAATTGAATAGTTCACCAAATTCCCAAAAAAACATCCTATTTACTACCCCAAATCTAGGTTTTACTAAGATTTAGCAGTTAATTCCCTTGTTAATTCACATATTAGACTAGACAAACGGAGTGAAATTACTCACCTTTGGTGGACTTGGTCGTGGGCAGGTTTTCCTTAAGCTTGAGAGCTCTTTAATGGAGGTTGAGTGAGAAAAAGATGAAGGAAATCCGTGTTTTGACATTTAAATACAGGCTGCCTACAGGGGTTTCCGCACCTGTGACCCTGGGACCGCACTTTCGAGGAAATGGCCGCACCTGTGAAAAATGGCCGGGGGAGCTGGGTTCACACCTGGGAGGGTGGGGCCGCACCTGCGGTCCCGCTCCTGCAGAACAATGGTACGCACCTGCGAGGCTTGGACTGCAGGAGCGGTCCTGCACCTGCGGCTGGGCAACCGCACCTGCGGTCACACCAGCTACAGCTGCACCAGTAGTGTTTTAGCTGGTTTTTGGCCTCGTGCGGGGTTCGGGAGGCACCTAGGTCCACCCGAGCCCCCGTCCAAATATACCAACAAGTCCCAAATCATTATACGGACTTTCTCGAGCCCACGGAACACTCAAAACAACGCTAAACTCAAAATCACCCTCCAAACCCCCTGAATTTATAACTTAAGAACTTAGTTTTTCTTGAATTCTATAACGACGCGCCGTACCGACCTATACAACTCAGAATGACTTCAAATTTTGCAGACAAGTCATAAATGACATACCGGAGCTATTCCCGATCCCGGAATTCCGTTCAGACCTCGGTAGAATAAAATCACGTTCCAAACCAAATTTCAAACTTAAGGAAATCCTGATTTCCATTTCGGGCGCTGAAATGCTTCTGGGTCATCGAAAACTCGTTCCGAACGTACTCCCAAGTCCGAAATCCTCATACGAAGCTACTGGAGTTGTTAGAACTCGATTCCGAGGTCGTTAGCTCAAAATGTTGATAGAAGTCAAACTTGGCCAAATAGGCCAACCTTAAGGAACCAAGTGTTCCTAAAGCACTCAAATCATTTTCGAATCCTGAACCACCCATCCACGCGAGTCATAAGGCACAAATAGCCGCTATGGAAGGTTTCATTTAAGGGAATGGGATCCTAATACGCAAAACGATCGGTCGGGTCGTTACATTCTCCCCCTCTTAAACAAACGTTCGTCCTCGAACGGGTCTAGAATCGTACCTGGAGTGCTGAATAGCTTTGGATATCTGCTCTGCATGTCCTCCTCGGACTCCCAAGTCGCCTCCTCAACTGGTTGGCCCCTCCACTGAACCTTAACTGCATAAACTGTCTTGGACCTCAACTGGCGGTCCTGTCTGTCAATAATAGCTACTGGCTCCTCCTCGTAGCCCAACTTCTCATCTAACTGAATCGTGTTGTAATCAACTACGTGGGAGAAGTCGGCGTGATACCTCTGAAGCATGGAGACATGGAAAACCGGGTGAACTCCTGATAAGGATGGAGGTAAAGCAAGCTCATAAGCGACCTCTCCGACTCGCCTCGACACCTCGAATGGACCTATAAACCTGGGGCTCAACTTGACCTTCCTCCTGAATCTCATGATACCCTTCATCGGCGAAACCTTCAGCATAACCTTATCTCCCTCCATAAATGCTACATCACGCGCCCATTGATATGCGTAACTCTTCTGTCTGGACTGAGCTGTGTGGAGTCTCTCCTGAATGATCTTCACCCTATCCAAAGCATCTCTTACCAGATCTGTGCCATATAACTTGGTCTCGCCAGGCTCAAACCACCCGATAGGAGAACGACATCGCCGACCATATAAAGCCTCAAATGGAGCCATCTCGATGCTGGAATGATAACTGTTATTGTATGCAAACTCCGCCAAAGGCAAGAATTGGTCTCACTGACCGCCAAAATCAATCACACAAGCCCTGAGCATATCCTCTTCTCCTTCATCTCCTTTAGCTCCTTAGGAGCCATACGATAAGGGGTAATGGAAATAGGCTGAGTATCTGGAGCCAAATCAATACAGAAGTTTATATCTCGATCTGGAGGCATGCCTGGACGATCTGAAGGAAACACATCTGGAAACTCTCGAACAACAGGCACTGAATCAATGGTAGGAGACTCGGCGGTGGTATCCCGCACAAAAGCAAGGTAAGTTAAGCAACCCTCCTCGGCCATGTGTCGAGCCTTCATATAGGAAACGACCCGACTGAATGCAATAACTGAAGAACCCCTCCACTCTAACCTCGGCGACTCAGGCATGGCTAATGTAACTGTCTTTGCATGGCAATCCAACACAACATGATAAGGAGATAGCCAATCCATGCCCAAAATAACCTCGAAATCAACCATATCGAGCAATAACAGGTCGGCTCTAGTCTCAAGCCCACAGAAGGTAATCACACAAGATCGGTAGACCCGGTCTACTACCACAAAATCACCCACAAAAGTGGACACATACAAAGGAGAACCCAAGGACTCACGAGGAACATCTAGAAAATGAGAAAATAATGCGAAAACATATGAGTATGTAGACCCTGGATCAAATAACACTGAAGCCTCCCTACCACAGACTGAAATAATA
The DNA here is from genome assembly GCA_005239495.1 of Nicotiana undulata. Classification (NCBI taxonomy): domain Eukaryota; kingdom Viridiplantae; phylum Streptophyta; class Magnoliopsida; order Solanales; family Solanaceae; genus Nicotiana; species Nicotiana undulata. The sequence goes on from ML262807.1 coordinate 21,224, forward strand.
CATGTAATCATGGCGTCTGAGGCCACTTCGTCTGATCTGGCTGGAAAAGCATAGAATCTGGCTGTAGCACCTGAAGACTGAGCTCCCCCAGAACGAGTTGGACCTGACTGACCCACTCCTGACTGGCCTCCCCCTCTAGGATGGCCCCTGCCAACCTGACCCCCGCCCCTAGGTGGTTGAACTACTGGTGCTGAAATCATAGGCTGGTGACTCTGCCGCACGGCCTTGCCCCGATAGTGGGGGAAATCCCTCCTCGCGTGGCCTAAGTCCCCACACACGTAGCATCTCAAATGTGACATATCCTGTTTTCCTGTGGAGTAAGAGTCTCGAATGGCCGGAGTGCGTTGAGAATCACCTGATACAGCACTGAAATAGGAACCGGAGGATCTCTGACGGCTGGAGTAACCACTGGATGAACTGTGGATTGGTGGAGGACGGTAGGAGCGCTCTGGCATCGCGCTGAACTGAGGCCTCGCTGGAACACCCCTGGGAGGTGGTGGAGGTGCTGTATATGAAGGCCTACTGAACTGATCGCCTCCGAACTGACCCCTGCCCCTAGCTGGAGCGCCCCTGAAGTCACCTGAGAATCTGGCCCTCTTGTCCTGCTGACCCTGCAGACCCTTCTCCCTGCTACTCAGTCGGTAACCCTCAATCCGTTGAGCTATCTCGACTACAAGCTGGTACGGGGTACCCATCTCTACCTCTCTGGCAATAGAGGTCCTGATACCTAGGTGTAAGCCTACCACAAACCGCCACACCCTCTCGGCATCCGTGGGCAATATCATGAGAGCATGGCGGGATAACTTTGAAAATCTCGCCTCATAATCAGTCACGGACATCTACCCTTACTCTAACCGCTCAAACTGACCCCGAAGCTCCTCCCTCTCAGAAGGTGGAATGTATCTGTCTAGAAATAGCTGAGTAAACTGACTCCATGTGACAGGTGAAGAATCCGCTGGCCTGCTAAGAACATATGACTGCCACCAGCGGCGAGCTCGACCCTCAAGCTTAAATGTAGTGAAGTTTACCCCATGCGACTCCAATATCCTCATGTTGTGCAGTCTGTCCCTACACTTGTCAATGAATCCTGGGCATCCTCGCCCCGCTCACCCCCGAAGACTGGAGGGTGAAGCCGGGTCCATCTATCTAGCATCTTCTGCTGGCCGCCCTCTGCAATTGGCCTGGGATCTGGCTGTGCTACTATAGGCTGAACTCCACCCACGGCGGTGTACCAGGAGTGTGATGTGTTGCTGCCTGTCTGGTGGCCTGAGCGGTAGGGGCCTGAACTCCCCCTCCCGCCTGGGAAGTGGAAGGATCTACTGGAAGTACGCCTGCTTGGGACATGGTGTCCATGAATCTCAACGTGCGGCCCATGACCTCCTGGAAGCCTGGTGCCGTCATAAAGTCCGCTGGAGCAGGGGCAACGGGAGGCAACTCATCCCGCTCCTCGATAATAGGGTCCTCAAGTGGTGCAACATGTACGACTCTGAGACGCCCTTGTCACCTATCTCGAGCAGGTGCCCTACCCCTGCCCCTGCCACTGCCTCAAGCGGCGGGGGTTGCAGCTTCTCCCAGATCAGGAACATGAGAAGCACGCGTCCTCACCATCTGTGAGAGAGTAGAAGATCAAATTCGAGTACATCATCGGTTGCACGATAGGATATGAACAAAGAGGAGTTTCTTAACACCCTATAGCCTCCTGAAGATAACCGCAAGACTCTACCGAGTCTGCCCGTGACTCGTGAGACTACGTGAACCTAAGGCTCTGATACCACCTTGTCACGACCAAAATCCTAATCTAGGTCGCGATGGCGCCCAACAGCGGGGTTAGGCCAGCCAACATGAATGACACTATGAGTTACCTTCCCCCGTTGCCTAACATTCCAACATTTACCAAATTTTAATCAGATATGAATATGATAATAGCCTGCGATATGAAGTAAAACCATGAATACGTGAACCCAACGATAAGCATGACTATATAATATATACAACCCAAAAAAACCAAAATATACGCTACGTGTGTGCCAGGAACTAGTGTCACGAGTGTGACGGGCAACTATCGGGATATACAAGATACATATAGATACAAATCCACAGTCTAGATGAAATAGACGGGGAAAAATAACAAAAGGAACTTCAGGGTGTTGCTAGGAGGTCGCCAGGAAGAGCAGCTCACTGTGAAGTCTAATCACACAATTCAGTATCTAGCACCGTCCTGATAATCAGATGTACCAGCCTACGGACCTGTACAATCAAGTACAGGAGAAGAAGAAGAAGTGCAGCATGAGTACATAAATAAATATGTACTGAGTGAGTATCTCGTCTAAAGTCGAAGGAGTAGTGACGAGAGGTCGACTAGATACTTACTAAGGTCCAGCAATATAATATAAAAAGAGATATGGCTAAAGCAGTAGGCATGTGAAGCCGAAATCAACAAATACATAAGCAAATAATGTAATCCAAGTAACAACTGAAAATAAACTGCAAGTGCCAAATCCTCCGTTTACACAATACCTATCAATCCCACTATAAGTGACTCAGACTCAAGTGATAATACAATACCAGAACAAGACAACCGACCGGAGTCATAAGGGTGGTCATAAGGACTGAGGTCATAAGCTACCCACGATCGCGAATCATACCTGCGACTCGTGTGCTGACTCAAAAATGATAAGCTCTCCATGATCGCGAATCTTACCTGCGACTCGTGTGCTGACTTGATAATGATAAGCTTCCCACGATCACGAATCTTACCTGCGACTCGTGTACTGACTCGATAATGATAAGCTACCCACGATCGCGAAACTTACCTGCGACTCGTGTGGTGACTCGATAATGATAAATTCATATTCATATATATAGGTTTATATGTGTACCGACTCAACAGTGAACCCAACAGGACCGTGCCAATACCACTGTAGCCAACTGGGATTGAAATCATAATATTTCACCTTTCCATGTCATCTCAACAACAATCACAACTTACAATACATACAAGGTACAAATAAGGCACATAGAGGCATGCTCGTGAGTCCTAAAGCTACCCGACATAGCAATATAGTCGCCACGTACGGACTATCGTCACTTGGTACGTACGCGGACCCCACAGCATGTATACATAACAAATAAGGAACCTATGGGGACATTTCCCCCTTACGAGGTTGGAAAGGAGACTCACCCCGTGACGAAATCTTCCCTCGACGGCTCACAACTAGCCAAATATAGCGTAATTGAATCAATTTAAGTTCAAAGAAGAATCAACCAATAAACCCAAGATTAGGCATTCTTAAGGATTTTGGAATTTCGAACCCGGGCCCACACGTTCGGATTTCGAGAGTTCTCGAAGGAATCACTTACCCGAAGCCTAAGGATCATAATTATGTGATTAATACTTGAATTCATAATAAGAATTGAATAGTTCACCAAATTCCCAAAAACAATCCTATTTACTACCCCAAATCTAGGTTTTACTAAGATTTAGTAGTTAATTCCCTTGTTAATTCGCATATTAGACTAGACAAACGGAGTGAAATTACTCATCTTTGGTGGACTTGGTCGTGGGCAGGTTTTCCCCAAGCTTGAGAGCTCTTTAATGGAGGTTGAGTGAGAAAAAGATGAAGGAAATCCGTGTTTTGACATTTAAATACAGGCTGCCTACAGGGTTTTCCGCACCTGCAATCCTGGGACCGCACCTGCGGAAAATGACCGGGAGAGCTGGGTTTGCTCCTGCGGAAAAATGGTCCGCACTTGCGGAAGTTGCACACCTACGAGGCTGGGACCGTAGGAGAGGTCCCGCACCTGTGGCTGGGAAAATCGCACCTGCGGTCACACCAGCTACAACTGCACAAGTAGTGTTTTTAGCTGGTTTTGGGCCTCGTGCGGGGTTCGGGAGGCACCTGGGTCCACCCGAGCCCCCGTCCAAATATACCAACAAGTCCCAAAATCGTTATACGGACTTGCTCGAGCCCACGGAACACTAAAAAAATGCTAAAACTCAAAATCACCCTCCAAACCTCCTGAATTTATAACTTAAGAACTTAGTTTTTCTTGAATTCTATAACGACGCGCCGAACCGACCTATACAACTCGGAATGACTTCAAATTTTGCAGACAAGTCATAAATGACATATCGGAGCTATTTCCGGTCCCAGAATTCCGTTCGGACCTCGATAGCATAAAATCACATTCCAAACCAAATTTCAAACTTAAGGAAATCCTGATTTCCATTTCGAGCGCCGAAATGCTCCTGAGTCATCGAAAACCCGTTCCGAATGTACGACCAACTCCGAAATCATCATACAAAGCTACTGAAGCTGTCAGAACTCGATTCCGAGATCAGTAGCTCAAAATGTAGACCGAAGTCAAACTTTGCCAAATAGGCCAACCTTAAGGAACCAAGTGTTCCTAAAGCACTCAAACCATTCCCGAATCTTGAACCACCCGTCCCCGCGAGTCATAAGAAACGAATAGCCTCTATAGAAGGTTTCATTTAAGGGAACGGGATCCTAATAGGCAAAACGACCGGTCGGGTCGTTACATTAGTTATTGATTATTGTTAAAATTGATTGAATATTGATTAATTGTGCTTAAAGTTTTAGTTTAAACACCGATTTAGCAATTGCTTTAAAGTCTCAAAACTTCATTATTGATTCGAAAAAAGTGTTGAAGTAGACAGAGTGAGTTAAGGTGCTTTAATTTTAATCCCATAAGAAATTCTTGTATAAGTAAAAATAAGTTATTAATCTTGTTTCAAAGGCCTAAATATTAGTATATGAGATAGTAATTTGTACACCTTAGAGTTCGATGTGTTAGGACCAAAAATATCATGTGTCATGTAGAAGCTAGTAAAGCAAATCTTGAACGACGATAATGCAGATAAACCTACTTCCGCGAGCCGAGATGAGCAATCCACTATATAAAAAATTACAAAATATCGAGAGAACAACCTCATGAAGAGGCAAATGCAAGTGACACACTGACACTTGTCCCGTAAAGTTCTCCCCCTAAACAAGACTCCCAAGCTTTATATGGCTACATTGTGGATGCTACTGAATGAGAAGGAAGGATCCTCAATTTATAGAAGTTCAAACCTTTTCCGACAAGAAAAGGGACTAGCCAAATATGGAAGAATTATATTTTCATTCTAAGAAAAGAAAACTCAATTATGGTAAACATGTTTCCCTTTCTTCAAGAGATAGGAAAACCAAATATGGTAAGAAAATCAGGACAACACCTAACAATTCTCCCCCTTGCCCTGAAATTTTTGAGAAAATAAACTTGATCCACCTTCATCACATAACCTTCAAAATGTCGCATCTCCAAATCTCCACCACAAAGTTTGTCTCAACGTACGTGACACTCATGTCAAATTTCTTAGACAAAAATCATGATTACCGTCAAATAGGTTGCAGCTAGAACTGAACCCGCCATGATGAACCTGTTTTGAACCTCGCTTTGATACCACTTGTTAGGACCAAAAAAATCAGGTGTCATGCGGAAGCTAGTAAAGCAAATCTTGAATGACGACAATGTAGATAACAAGAGAGAAATATACCAAAAGAGACACAAACATTTTATGTGGTTCGATCATTGACCTACTTCTACGGGTCGAGATGAGCAATAAACCATATAAAAAAGTACAAAATATCGAGAGAACAACCTCATGTAGAGGCAAACACAAGAGACATACTAACACTTGTCCCGTAAAGATCTCCTCCCTGAACAAGACTCCCAAGCCCCCTATGGCCACTGTCACGACCCCAAAATCGCCCCGGTTGTGATGGCGCCTATCGTGGAATTAGGCAAGCCAGACAATTTCAAATAATTCGAGTTCTTTCAAGAAAACCATATAATAATAATAAAATCTCATTACACCACTTTTTAATTTAAAAAGTCAAATATCATCAAAACACTAAAATAAGTCCCAACACTGGGTGTCACCGAGTCATGAGCTGACACAACTACAAATGTCGAAAATATAGAATCGACAAAACATTGTCTGAAATAATAAAATATGCGAAGGAAGATAAGAAAGGAGAAGATGAGGCTCCGATCGCCAGGCAGCTACCTGAAAGTCTCCGGCTGGGACTCTGTGTCAAACAATCAGCAACCACTGCCAGGTCCCGAAGTACCTGGATTTGCACACAAGGTGCATGGGGTAACGTGAGTACACCAACTCAGTAAGTAACGAGCCCAAACAGTGGGCTGAGAGGTAGTGACGATCTAAACCTCAACATTTATAACAAAAATCAAAGTACCGAAATTTAGGCATGCTTTCAACTAACTAACAGTTCAAAGTGATAAGATAAGTACAGACTCGAACAATATAACTCAGTGTACTCTACATGCCAATGGATCAACTGTATGAAACGCACAATGTGCTCCCACTCTCCTATACAAGTCCACTCAATACTGTATATGGCTCTCAAGGCTTAGGGAAGATTCATCCCAGAATATATACACATATGACAATATTCACTCTGTACTGAAGAAGGATAATCCAGCTCCTCAGAGAAGATCCATTTCCAGATACAAATACTCGGACAAGATCCATGTCCAGGGAAGATCCATCCCTCAATAACATCATTGTGCTCACTGGGGGTGTGTTACAGACTCTGGAGGGGCTCCTACAGCCCAAAAGCTATCATAAGCCGGATCCAGGCATAAATTAGTATATCTTGTTGTGGCGTGCAGCCCGATCCCATAACTGTCACTTAATATCAGGCTCTTGGCCTCACTCAGTCATCACTCTCCAGTCTCTCTCACACGGGCTCACAATGCATGAACTAGCCCGAATCAATGGTACAACGTGCAAAACAACAATTACCGAGACTGAGACATGATATGATATGCAATAACAGGACTGAGTATATAACATCAATGAAATACATGAAATGACAGTAATAAGCGACCATTCGGGTCTCAACAGTATCGGCGTGAATCCTTAACATAACATCTAGCATGATTTCTAGCATATTTGCATTTAATCACATTGACAGTAGCGCATATATCAGCAAGAGAATCACTAAACAAAGCCATGGAATGAATCCAGGTCATCATTCTCACGGTGCACACCCTCACGCCTATCATTTGACATGTGCATCACCTCAAATACAAGCATATAACATATCGTTCGGGGTTTCAAACCCTCAGAACCAAGTTTGGAAGCGTTACTTACCTCAAACCGGACACAAATCTACACTGTGATGCCTTCGCCGCTCAACTCGACCTCAAATCGCCCTGAATCTATCCAAAATCAGAATCATAACATCACTACATGCTAAAGGAACAAAGCCCACACGAAAATTATCAAATTACATAAAAAATCCCGAAATTGGCCAAACCCGACCCCGGGCCCACATCTCAGAATTCGATAAAAATCACAAAAGAAGAATCCTTGTCCTTTCACGAGTCCATACATACCAAATTCATCAAAAACTAACCTCGTTTGCCCCCTCAATCACCCAATTCTAAGTTTCAAGTTTCAAGCCCTAATCCCCTAATTTTCACCCTTAAATCCCTCATTCAGATAAAAATCAACATAGAATCAAGTTTTAGATTCAAGTAGATTACCTCCACAAAAAAACCCTTGAATCCCTCTTCAAATTACTCCCAAAAGCTCCAAACCCATATGAAAATGATAAAGAATGGCTAAAATTCGCAACGGGGGGGGGGGGGGGGGGGCCCCTATATACC
>ML262807.1:28940-50706 GCA_005239495.1 Nicotiana undulata
GGGGGGGGGGGGGGGGAGGGGTCCCTATATACCTTTATGCCCAGGGGTTCCGCATTTGTGACCAAATGTCGGCATCTGCGGACTTCACTTAAGTTCCAATTCCTGCATCTGCGGCTCACCACTCGCACCTGCGGGCTCGCAAGTGCGATCCTTCCCCCGCATATGCAGAAGCTGCCCACGCCTCCACTTTCCGCATCTGCTGCTCGTCCTCCGCACCTGCGCTCACCGCACCTGTGGCTCCCCGTCCGCAGGTGCGACCACACCAGAAAAATTGCACCAGTAGCCATTCTGCTGCATTTTCCAAGTCCAAACCTTCCGATGACCATCTGAAATCACCCCGAGCCCCTTGGGGCCTCAACCAAAAATACTAACGCGTCATATATCATCACACGAACTTAATCGAACCCTCGAAAATCATAAAACAACGTTAATACACCAAATTAACCCGAAATTCAAGCCTAGGGATTTCTAAACTTCCGAAATTCGCCAACGATGCCGAAACTAACCAAACCACGTCCGAATTACCTGGAATTTTGCACACACATCACAAACAACACTACAAACCTATTCCAACTTCCAGAATTCCATTCTAACCCCGATAGCTAATTTACCTCTGCCGACCAAAAATTTCCAAAAATCCAATTTCGCGAATTCAAGCCTTATTCTACCACAAACCTCCGAATAACATTTTGAACACACTCATAAGTCCCAAATCACCTAACGAAGCTATATGAACCATAAAAACCAAATTCTGAGATCATCTTCCTATAAGTCAACTTCCGGTTGACGTTTCTAACTAATTAACCAACTTAAGAGACTAAGTGTCTCATTTCTCTCCAAAAACACCCCAAACCCGAGCCAAGCAACCTAACACGACATGATGAAGCTGAACCACATATAATGAAGTAGAAGTAGGGGAAACATAGCTAAAACGCTCAGAACGACCGATCGGGTCGTTACATTCTCCCCCTCTTAAACAAACGTTCGTCCTCGAACGTCTAGAAACATACCTGGAGTCTCAAATAGGTGTGGATATCTGCTCTGCATCTTCCGCTCGGTCTCCCAGGTAACTTCCTCCACCAACGGCCCTCTCTACTGCACCTTAATTGAAGCGATATCCTTAGACCTCAACCTTCGTACCTGTTGACCCAAAATAGCTACTAGCTCCACATCATAAGTCATATCACCCTCTAGCTGAACCCTGCTGAAGTCCAAAACATGAGACGGGTCAGCAACATACTTTCGAAGCATGGAGACATGAAACATGCACACTCGACAAGCCGGGTTGCAAAGCAAGTCTATAAGCCACCTCTCCTACCCTTTGGAGAACCTCTAAAGGACCAATGAACTGAGGACTCAACTTGCCCCACTTCCCAAACCGCATAACACCCTTCATGGGTGACACCTTCAGCAGAACCTTCTCCCCAGCCATGAAAGATACATCACGGACCTTCCTATCCACATAGCTCGTCTGCCTCGACTGCACCTTGCGAAGCCGCTCTTGAATCAACTTCACCTTATCTAAAGCATCTTGCACCAAATCTGTACCCAAAAGTCTAGCCTCATTCGGCTCAAACCAACCAACCGGAGATCTACACCTCCTCCCATATAAAGCCTCGTAAGGAGCCATCTGAATACTCGGCTGATAACTATTATTATATGCAAACTTTGCGAGTGGCAGAAACCGATCCCATGAACCCCCAAAATCAATAACACAAGCCCGCAACATGTCCTCCAATATCTGAATAGTGCGCTCGGAGTTCCCGTTCGTCTGAGAATGAAAAGTTGTGCTCAAATCAACCTGAGTACCCAACTCTCTCTGCAAGACCCTCCAAACTTCAATGTGAACTGAGTACCTCTATCATAAATGATGGAAATCGGAACACCATGCAGCAAAACAATCTCCTGGATATAAATCTCAACTAACCGCTCCGAAGAATAAGTAGTACCCACAGGAATGAAGTGCGCGGACTTGGTCAGCCGATCCACAATAACCCAAATAGCATCGAACTTCCTCGAAGTTCGTGGGAGCCCAACTACAAAGTCCATGGTGATCCGCTCCCACTTTCACTCCGGACATCCAACCTCTGATACAATCCACCGGGTCTCTAGTGCTCACACTTAACGTGTTGGCATTTGAGACACTGAGCTACAAATCCTACAATATCCTTCTTCATCTGCCTCCACCAATAATGCTGTCTTAGATCCTGATACATCTTCGCGGCACTCGGATGGATAGAATACCGCGAACTATGGGCCTCCTCAAGAATCAACTCCCGAAGCCTATCTACATTAGGCATACATATTCGACCCAACATTCTCATCACACCATCATCACCAATAGCTACATCCCTGGCATCACCTCGCTGGACCCTGTCTTGAAGAAAGAGCAAGTGTGGGTCATCATACTGGCGCTCTCTGATATGGTCATAAAGAGAGGACCTGGAGACTACGCAAGCCATTACCCGGCGGGGCTCCGATAAATCCAATCTCACAAACTGGCCCACTAAGGCCTAAACATCAAGTTCTAAAGACCTCTCTGCTGCTGGAAGATATGCTAGACTCCCCAAACTCTTCTACTCTGCGACTCAAGGCATCCACCACTACATTGGCCTTCTCCGGATGGTATAGAATAGTGATATCATAGTCCTTGAGAAGCTCCAACCATCTCCGCTGATGCAAATTCAGATCCTTCTTCTTAAACAGATGTTGCAGACTACGGTGATCAGTAAAAACCTCACAATGAACCCCATACAAATAATGACACCAAATATTCAAGGCGTGAATAATGACTGCTAACTCAAGATCATGCACCGGATAATTATTCTCATGGGTCTTCAACTGGCGCGAGGTATAGGCAATCACCCTACCCTCCTGCATCAATAAATAGCCAATGTCTATCCTCGAGGCATCACAATACACGGTATAAGAACCTGAAGCTGATGGAAAATCTAACAGTGGAGATGTGGTCAAACCAGCCTTGAGCTTCTGAAAGCTCTCCTCACACTCATTCGACCACCTGAACGGAGCGCCCTTCTGGGTTAATTTGGTCAAGGGCGAAGCAATAAAAGAAAATCCCTCCACAAAACGACAGTATAACTCGCCAAACCAAGGAAACTCCTAATCTCTGTAGCTGAGGACGGTCAGGGCAAACTCTGCACCGCCTCTATCTTCTTCAGATCTACGTGAATACCCTCACTGGACACCACGTGCCCCAAGAAAGCTAATGAGCCAAGCCAAAAACTCACACTTGGAGAATTTCGCATAAAGCTTCTCCTCCCTCAATCTCTGCAATACAATTCTCAAATGCTGAGCATGCTCCTCCTAGCTACGAGAGTACACCAGGATGTCATCAATGAACACAATAACAAAGGAATCCAAATATGGCTGAAATACGATGTTCATCAAATGCATGAACTTTACTGGGGCATTGATCAGCCCAAAAGACATCACCAGGAACTTATAATGGCCATAACGGGTCCTGAAAGCCGTCTTGGGAATATCCAAACCCGAATCTTCAGCTGATGATACCCAGATCTTAAATCAATCTTAGAGAACACCCTGACTCCTTGAAGCTGGTCAAACAAATCATCGATACGAGGCAAAGGATACTTTTTCTTGACTGTAACCTTGTTCAACTGCCTGTAGTCAATAATACACATTCTCATGGAACCATCGTTCTTCTTCACAAATAACACCGGTGCACCCCAAGGTGACACACTAGGCCAAATGAACCCCTTATCTAGGAGTTCCTGAAGATGCTCTTTCAATTCCTTCAACTCTGTCGGTGCCATACGATACGGTGGAATAGAAATATGTTGAGTGCCTAGCACCAAATCAATACCAAAATCAATATCCCTGCCAGGCGGCATACCCGACAGGTATGCAGGGAACACATCCAGAAAATCACAAACCACAGGAACCGAATCGATAATGGGAGTCTCAGCACTGATATCCCTAACAAAAGCTAAATAAGACAAACACCCTTTCTCCACCATACGCTGAGCCTTCAGGTATGAAATCACCCTACTCGGCACATAATCAATAGAACCTCTCCACTCAACCCTCGGAAATCCCGGCATCGCTAAGGTCACGATCTTAGCGTGCAATCTAAAACAACATGACATGGAGAAAGACAATCACCAATATCACATCAAAATCCACCATAATTAGTAATAATAGATCCACTTGGGTCTCCAGACCCCCAACAGATACCACACATGATCGATAACGCGGTCCACAATAATAGTATCACCCACCGGAGTTGACACATGAACAGATGTAACTAAGGACTCACGGGGCATATCCAAAAAATGAGAAAAATATGACGAAACATAGGAATATGTGGAACCAGGATCAAATAAGATTGAAGCATCTCGGTGACAAACTGAAACAATACCTGTGATCACGGCATCTGAGGCCATAGCATCTGGTATGGGTGGAAGTGCATAAAAAGGGGCCTGGCCTCCACCTGATTGACCTCCCCCTCTAGGGCGGCCTCTAGCTTCCTGACCCCCACCCCTAGCTGGCTGGGCGAGTGGTGAAGTGACTGGTGCCGAAACTGATGGCTGACTCCTCTGCTGGGATGAACCTCCCATAAGGCGGGGACAAAACCTCTTGATATGACCTGGATCTCCACACTCAAAGCAAACCCTCTCGGTAAATGACGGTGGGTACTGAAGGGAAAACCTAGCACCAGGATAACCACTAGAAGAACCATGAATAGATGGACCCTGAACCCATGATGCTCGGGAGGAACTCTGGCCTGGAAAGGCACTGAATGATGAGCGGCCCGGATGAGAACTGCGGGAAACATGCCCCGATGGTACACCACTATAAGCTGGGTGAGCTCGTTGAGCAGACCTAAATGGACAACCTCTACTATGCTGAAACTGACCCCTGGAGGGAACACTACCAAAGCTACCAGATCCCCGAGGCCTATTGGCCTCTCTCTCATCTCGCTCTTGGCTATGCACTGACTCAATCTCTTGGGCAATATCAACAACATGCTCAAAAGTAGCACCTGATACCCTCTCTCTGGTCATAAGAATCCGAAGCTGATAGGTGAGGCCATCCATGAACCTCCTGATCCTCTCTCTCTTTGTAGGGACCAACCAAATAGCATGACGGGCTAACTCCGAAAACCTCATCTCATACTGCATCACAGTCATATCATCCTAACGCAGCTGCTCAAACTGCTTGTGCAGCTCCTCTCTACGGGACTGAGGCACATACTTCTCTAGGAAGAGAGTGGAAAATTGCTGCCAGGTAAGAGGCGCTACACCAATAGGCCTACGCCTCTCATAAGCCTCCCACCAAGTAAAGGCAGCTCCTGAAAAACTGGAAAGTAGTAAACAAGACCCCACTGGTCTCCAATATACCTGCAGTACGAAGAATCCTCTAACACTTGTCTAAGAAACCTTGGGCATCCTCGCCCTCGGCACCACTGAAAGTCGGAGGCTGAAGTCTACCAAACCTCTCCAATCTACGTTGCTCATCATCAGGCATGACTGGAATCACATAGTCCTGAGCGGGTGCAATCGGCTGGGCTGGAGCTGCCCCCGGTGTCTGAAGTCCCTGAATAACCTACTCAGGTGTACGGGCAGCAGGAGTCTGAGTGCCTCCCCCGGCCTGAGAAGTTGCTATTGTAGTAGAAACAGAGACCGCATGTGCAATACTAGTGCACACGGTCAAAATTTGAGCCAAGGTCTCCTGAAGACCTGGAATGACAATAGGCATTGCCGGTGCCTGGGCCGGTCCCGCTGGAACATCTGTGGCTGGGACCTGATCTGGAATAACTGGCGGGTCTATGGGAACTGTCCCAGCTGCTGCGCAGGCTGCACCTCTACCTCTACCACGACCTCGACCGCGGCCTCGACCCCTCGTGGGTATAACGGGTGGCTGATCATCCTGCCCGGTAGCACGTGTCCTCACCATCTATGAGAGAATAAAACAACAGAAGTTTAGGTACCAGAATCAACAGATTCGCACGACAAGAGCTCAAGAATGTGAGATTTTTCCTAAGGGTTCTGCAGCCTCTCGAAGATAAGTACAGATATCTCCGTACCGATCCGCAAGACTCTACTAAACCTGCTCATGACTGGTGAGACCTATGTAACATAGTCTCTGTTACCAACTTGTCATGACCCCAAAACTGCCCCGGTCGTAATGGTGCCTATCGTGGAATTAGGCAAGCCACACAATTTCAAATAATTTGAGTTTTTTCAAGAAACATATATATTAATAATAAATTCTCATTACAACACTTTAAAAACACTAAAATAAGTCCCAACACTGGGTGTCACCGAGTCATGAGCTGACACAACTACAAATGTCGAAAATATAGAATGGACAAAACATTGTCGAAAATGATAAAATATGCCAAGGAAGATAAGGAAGGAGAAGATGAGGCTGCGATCGCCAGGCAGCTACCTCAAAGTCTCTTGCTGGAACTCTGTGTCAAACAATCAGCAACCGCTACCGGGTCCTAAAGTACCTAGATCTGCACACAAGGTGCATGGGGTAACGTGAGTACACCAACTCAGTAAGTAATGAGCCCAAACTGTAGGCTAAGAGGTAATGATGATGTAAACCTCAACATTTATAACAAAAATTAAAGTACAGAAAATTAGGCATGCTTTGAACTAACTAACAGTTCAAAGTGACAAGATAAGTACATACTCGAACGATATAGCTCAGTGTACTCTACATGCCAATGCATCAACTGTATGAAACGCACACACTTTCATATACAAGTCCACTCAGTACTGTATATGGCTCTCATGGCCCCGGGAAGATCCATCCCAGAATATATACACATATGACAATAGTCACACAGTACTGAAGAACGCTAATCCAGCCCCTCGGAGAAGATCCATCTCCAGATACAAACATTCGGACAAGATCCATGCCCAGGGAAGATCCATCCCCCAATAACATCATTGTGCTCACTGGGGGTGTGTTACGGAGCCAAATCCAGGCATAAATAAATATATATTGATGTGGCATGCATCCCGATCCCATAACTGTCACTCAATATCAGGCGCTTGGCCTCACTCAGTCATCAATCCGGTCTCGCTCACATGGGCTCACAATGCATGAACTAGCCTGAATCAATGGTATAATGTGCAAAACAACAATTACCGAGATTGAGACATGATATGATATGCAATAACAGAACTGAGTATATAACATCAATGAAATACATGAAATGACAGTAATAAGCGACCATTCGGGTCTCAACAGTATCGACGTGAAGCCTTAACATAACATTTATCATGATTTCTAGCATATTTGCATTTAATCACATTGAGAGTAGCGCGAATATCATCAAGAGACTCACTAAACAAAGCCATGGAATGAATCCTGGTTATCATTCTCACGGTGCACGCCCTCACGCCCGTCACTTGGCATGTGCGTCACCTCAAATACAAGCATATAACATATCGTACGGTGTTTCAAACCCTTAGAACCAAGTTTGGAAGCGTTACTTACCTCAAACTGGACAGAAATCTACTCTATGATGCCTTCGTCGCTCGACTCGGCCTCAAATCGCCTTGAATCTATCCAAAATCAGAATCATAACATTAATACATGCTAAAGGAACAAAGCCCATGCAAATTATCAAATTACATCAAAAATCTTGAAATTGGCCAAACCCGACCCCCGGGCCCAAGTCTTGAAATTTTATAAAAACCACAAAACCTGAATTCTTCCTCTCACGTGCCATACATACCAAATTCATCAAAAACTAACCTCGTTTTCCCCTCAATCACCCAATTCTAAGTCTCAAGTTTCAAGCCCTAATCCCCCAATTTTTACCCTTAAATCCCCAAAGTTCCATGCTCAATCAGTTAAAAATCACCATAGAATCAAGTTTTAGGTTCAAATAGCTTACCTCCACGAAAAACCCATTAAATCCCTCTTCAAATTGCTCCCAAAAGCTCCAAACCCGTATGAAAATGATAAAGAATGGCTAAAATTCGCGAAAGGGGGGGGGGTTCCTTATATACCTTTATTCCCAGGTGTTCCGCATCTGCGACCAAATGTCTGCATCTGCGGACATTACTTAAGTTCCAATTCTCGCATATGCGGCTCACCACTCGCAGATGCGATCATTCCTCTGCATCTGCAGAAGCTGCCCACGCCTCCACTTTCCGCATTTGCGGCTCGTCTTTCGCGCCTGCTCTCACCGCGCCTTTGGCTCCCCGTCCGCAGGTGCGGCCACACAAGAAAAATTGCACCAGTAGCCATTTTGCTGCATTATCCAAGTCCAAACCTTCCGATGACCATCCGAAATCACCCGAGCCCCTCGGTGCCTCAACCAAAAATACCAACGCATCATATATCATCACACGAACTTAATCGAATCCTCGTAACTCTCCAAACAATATCAAAACACCAAATTAACCCGAAATTCAAGCCTAAGGATTTCTAAACTTCCGAAATTCGCCAAGGATGCCAAAACCAACCAAACCACGTCTGAATTACCTCAAATTTTGCACAAACGACACTATGAACCTATTCTAACTTGCGAAATTCCATTCCGACCCCGATAGCTGATTTTCATCTGCCGACCGGAAATTGCCAAAAATCGAATTTCGCCAAGTCAAGCCTAATTCTACCACGGACCTCCGAATAACATTCCGAACACACTCCTAAGTCCCAAATCACCCAACGAAGCTATCCGTACCATAAAAAGCAAATTCTGAGATCATCTTCATATAAGTCAATTTCCAGTTAACTAATTAACCAACTTAAGAGACAAAGTGTCTCATTTCTCTCCAAAAACACTCTGAACCCGAGCCAACTAACCTAACACGATATGATAGAGTTGAACCACATATACTGAAGCAGAAACGGGGGAAACAGGACTAAAACTCTCAGAACGACTAATCGGGTCGTTACAACTACATTGTGGATGCTACTGAATGAGAAGGAAGGATCCTCAATTTATAGAAGTCCAAACCTTTTCCTACAAGAAAAATGACTATCCAAATATGGAAGAATTATATTTTCCTTATAAGAAAAGAAAAATCAATTAAGGTAAACATGTTTCCCTTTCCTTCAAGAGATAGGAAAACCAAATATGGTAAGAAAATTAGGACAACACCTAACACGATATATAGTCGAAGTTTCAACAAATTAAATTGCGAGTCACTATTATTATCCGTTTTGACCTATTAAATTGCGAGTCACTATTATAGTCGAAGCTTCAACAAATTAAACCTTTTCCTACAAGAAAAATGACGATTCCAACCTGAATTTAGCGAAATTCTTGTTGGATAATGGATAATAAAAGCTTGGTTAATTTCTTTGTTGTTGAGCCTTTTGTCTATTTTCATTCTTATTTATAGGTTTACAACATGGAGTTCCCTAAACGCATTGTTAAGTTAGAGCCATTGCATAAAAGAATAAAAGGTGATGTTGTTCTATTAATAAATAAGTCCAAGTATGGTATGTATAATTGGTTTATTCACATTCTTGACCTTTCTAGAACACCTAAGGTATTTTTGGATCTTATTTCATATGTTGGTGATTTTATAATTTTTGTGGATGATAATATTTTGATGCATATCAAGTCATTAACTATAATTAGTTCAAGTGCAAGAGAAATTTGCTTACTTTTGAAATTGAGTATGACACAGATGATTATGCATTCCAACTTGGTGGAAAGAGGCATGAAATTTATGAGAAAAGGCTTTCTAATGAGTTAAATGTTCTTTCTTCTCTTATTGAAGTGCCTAAGGAGTTTTCATGTGATAAATTGCTAGAATGTGAGTTTTTTTGTTCGATGGGAAGTCATTGCTCTAGTCATATTTATTGTGAGGTTGTAAAAGTGCGTGCTTCTAGTAAAGAGGATATGCATGATTATTGTGACATTAGTGATCAAATACTCTTTCATGGACCTATCTATGACTCTTTTTGTGACAGTTTGAGCAATTATGTAGAATTCATTGGTGTTGCGAATATTATTGGGGAAACTTATAATCATGAGCTTGGATGTATTGAATATTTTATTTTGGAATTTATGTGTTCTTCTGACCTTTCTGAGAATTTATGTGTTTCTTTGAATAACTTACATGTAGAAGAATCCATGGGATTTATAATTGATAATTGGCTATATCATAAAACTGTCTTATTTGATACATGTGACAGAGATAATTGTTTTAAATGGTTGCATGGACAATATTTTATAATTCCTGTAGCGTGCACATATTTGGACTACCTTATTGACAAGATCGCATTGAAAATTTCATAATATAGTTCATCTAAGAGAGGTTTTTATTTGACAAATCTAGGTAGGCATAAATTTTATTGGGATGATGATGTCCATATGCTTTATAAGGGAGTATTTACACCTCTTAGGCTTAATTGGGTTAAGTGGACACATGGTCACTATCTTGTTTTATTCCTACCATTTTTTCAGATTAGTGGAAGTCATTTACTAGTGTATGTTTTCTTTTTCTTGCAAGGTCGAAATTCGAGGACGAATTTTCTTCAAGAAGAGGGGAATGATAGCATCCTAGGAAGCTCAAATCTATTCAAGGACAAGAATGAAGCTTTGAAATCTCAAAGAGGGCCTTTAACAAGATGTTAAGCTAAAGTGTTGCCAAACAAGGTCATTAGACATCAAGTGCAAGTAAAGAACTTGTTAGTTGGGATGACAGAGCCCAAGGACAAATGATATGAATTGGGTATATATTACAATTGTTTTATGGCCCAAGTTTATGTCCAAGAAGAGGAGGATTGGATCCCAAGATACATGCTTTGAAGAATGTTCTAGTCTGTCAACTTTTGAACCAATTTGGCACCTAAAATGTGTCCAAACTTGAAGCCCATGAAGTCCTACATAAAGCCCCATTTTCATAGCATAAAAAGGACTTACTTGATGTCCAAGAAGGATACAATAGCCGTTCAAGATGTTGAATGCAAGTTTGTGCCAAGTTGCTTACCAATTTCCTTCAAAATTTTTAAGATTTTCAAGATTCTTTTCAAGATTGGTTTGGGCCTTATTTCCATATATTATGGGACTATATTTATTGCTTTCCTAGTTAGTTAAGGTTATGTTTTCCTTTTCCTATGATTGTTGGAAGTACTTTCCAAGAATGACTTGGGTTTTGCTTCCTAGTATTTTTATCTTTTCCTAAGGTAGTTGGACTTGTTGTCCAAAGTAGTTTAGGACTTTATTTCCTTATTTTTAGGTACAATTTCGTGACCTCTCTCTATATAAAGGGTGTCTTCTTTGTTTTTAGACTTAGATTTTATAGACAATATCAGTAAAAAATGTGAGATTTTTCTTGCGCTCTTGCGTGTGGCTACTCTTGGATTTATTCTTCAACCTTTAAGACTCAACTTAAGGTGGTAAGATTAAATTCTTTAGAAATCTTAGATCACTTTTAGGTATTCAAGAAAGGTGATAAGTTTAGGCTTATTGTTGTTCTTGTTATTCTAAAGGGTCGGGTTTCCCAATCAATTTCATGTTTTTAAGTCTCTACCAAAGGCGATTAGTTCTTCGTTAGCTAATTGTTGTTGTTAGGATTCAACTTCAAGAATAGACTTCTTGAATTCAATCTATCTTTAATTTTCTGTCTTTATTGTTTCTTTATTTTTCTTTTAGCTTCCGTATGTTTCTTGATTTTCTTTAGTAGTTCTTGGACCCCTATCGTGTTGTTATCAAGTTTTTGGTCCTCCACTTTTCTTTTCTTTTTCTAACTCCTTATTCTTATCACTGTGGGTTGTGACTTGCTAGGTTTATTAATAAATCTAAAGATTAACGACCAAGAGTTGCTTTGAGTGAAAAAAGGCAAGAGGTGAGAGAGTATTAGAAGAAAAAAACCAAACTTGAGAGATACATAATTCTTCTAATCTTTGTTCAAGATGTTTCAAATAGGTACTTATCGTGAAAGGAGGCGAACTATGACTCAACAACTTGAAAATTCAAACTTACAGTATAGCAAATGGAAGGAAGACAATGGTAAAGTTATTTTTCAAACAAGTGCTAAAGTGATGTCCGCGATTTGTGCCCTTAGAATTGAAAAAGAATACGGCTATAACTCAATTAGCTCTTATATGGTTGAAAAGATTAACCTGCCTTGTGTTGACCGTATTGAACCCTACATATTGAGAGGAGTAAAGGTAGATAAAATGGTGTTATTACTATTCTCTATTGGAAGGTATGAGGATGCGATCTGGTGTGATGTGATTCCTATGAATAATTATCATATCTTGTTGGGAAAGCCATGGTATGCCTACAGAAGAGCTTCATATAGCATGCAAAAAATAGATACTCTTTTGAAGTTAACGGGAAGAAACTCATTCTTGGGCCTTTGACTCCCTCACAAATTTGGGAAGACGAAAATACTGTTAAAGAGAATATGGAAAAATATGAGAGAGAAAAGAATGAGAGGAGTAAGGGAGTGCATGTTGACATCCCAAGAGAGGAAAAAGGAGAGGTTGTGTTGAGCGAAGAGAATGGGATATCAAGTGAGAAGAAGACTGATCTTGAGGGAAAAGAAAAGAGGAAAGGCAATGAGATAACAAAAGTATGTGAGGTAGGGAGAGAAAAACAGGAGGGTTTGAGTGAAGAAAAAGAAGAAAACTTTAGTGAGAGAAAAGAGGCTAAGGATGAGTAAAAAACTAGTACTCTTTCTTGTTTTAGTTCTTGTGATTTTGTGCAGCCATATGTGGAAAGACCTTTTGAAAGGAGAGGTGAGGCACAAGAGATGGTAGCAAAGAATCCAATTGGATTCCAACATGAATTTAGCGAAATCAATTCTTGTTGGATGGTGGATAATAAAAGCTTGGTTAATTTTTTTGTTGTTGAGCCTTTTGTCTATTTTGATTCTTATTTACAGGTTTACAACATGGAGTTCCCTAAAGGCATTGTTAAGTTAGAGCCATTGCATAAAAGAATAAAAGGTGATGTTGTTCCATTTATAAATAAGTCCAAGTATGGTATGTATAATTGGTTTATTCACATTCTTGACCTTTCTAGAACACCTAAGGTATTTTTGGATCTTATTTCTTATGTTGGTGATTTTATAATTTTTGTGGATGATAATATTTTGATGCATATCAAGTCATTAACTATAATATCTAAGTTCAAGTGCAAGAGTAATTTGCTTACTTTTGAAATTGAGTATGACACAGATGATTATGCATTCCAACTTGGTGGAAAGAGGCATGAAATTTATGAGAAAAGGCTTGCTAATGAGTTAAATGTTCTTTCTTCTCTTATTGAAGTGCCTAAGGAGTTTTCATGTGATAAATTGCTAGAATGTGAGTTTTTTTGTTCGATGGGAAGTCATTGCTCTAGTCATATTTATTGTGAGGCTGTAAAAGTGCGTGCTTCTAGTAAAGAGGATATGCATGATTATTGTGACATTAGTGATCAAATACTCTTTCATGGACCTATCTATGACTCTTTTTGTGACAGTTTGAGCAATTATGTAGAATTCATTGGTGTTGCGAATATTATTGGGGAAACTTATAATCATGAGCTTGGATGTATTGAATATTTTATTTTGGAATTTATGTGTTCTTCTGACCTTTCTGAGAATTTATGTGTTTCTTTGAATAACTTACATGTAGAAGAATCAATGGAATTTAATGTATAATTGGCTATATCATAAAAGTGCCTTGTTTGATTCATGTGACAGAGATAATTGTGTTAAATGGTTGCATGACCTATATTTTATAATTTCTGTAGCGTGCACATATTTGGACTACCTTATTGACAAGATCGCATTGCAAATTTTATTATATAGTTCATCTAAGAGAGGTTTTTATTTGACAAATCTAAGTAGGCATAAATTTTATTGGGATGATGATGTCCATATGCTTTATAAGGGAGTATTTACACCTATTAGGCTTAATTGGGTTAAGTGGACACATGGTCACTATCTTGTTTTATTCCTACCATTTTTTCAGATTAGTGGATGTCATTTACTAGTGCATGTTTTCTTTTTCTTGCAAGGTCGAAATTCGAGGACGAATTTTCTTCAAGAAGAGGGGAATGATAGCATCCTAGGAAGCTCAAATCTATTCAAGTAAAAGAATGAAGCTTTGAAATCTCAAAGAGGGCCTTTAACGAGATGTCAAGCTAAAGTGTTGCCAAACAAGGTCATTAGACATCAAGTGCAAGTAAAGAAGTTGTTAATTGGGATGACAGAGCCCAAGGACAAAAGATATGAATTGGGTATATATTACAATTGTTTTATGGCCCAAGTTTATGTCCAAGAAGAGGAGGATTGGATCCCAAGATACATGCTTTGAAGAAGGTCCTAGTCAGTCAACTTTTGAACCAATTTGGCACCTAAAATGTGTCCAGACTTGAAGCCCATTAAGTCCTACATAAAGCCCCATTTTCATAGCATAAAAAGGACTTACTTGATGTCGAAGAAGGATACAATAGCCGTTCAAGATGTTGAATGCAAGTTTGTGCCAAGTTGCTTGCCAATTTCCTTCAAAATTTCCAAGATTCTTTCCAAAATATGTTTGGGACTTATTTCCATATATTATGGGACTATATTTATTGCTTTCTTAGTTAGTTAAGGTTATGTTTTCCTTTTCCTAAGGTAGTTGGACTTGTTGTCCAAAGTAGTTTAGTACTTTGTTTCCTTATTTTTTAGGTACAATTTCGTGACCCCTCTCTATATAAAGGGTGTCTTCTTTGTTTTTAGACTTAGATTATTATAGACAATATCAATAAAAATTGTGAGATTTTTCTTGCACTCTTGCGTGTGGCTACTCTTGGATTTATTCTTCAACCTTCAAGACTCAACTTAAGGTGGTAAGATTAAATTCTTTCGAAATCTTAGATCACTTCTAGGTATTCAAGAAAGGTGATAAGTTTAGGCTTATTGTTGTTCTTGTTATTCTAAAGGGTCGGGTTTCCCAATCTATTTCTTGTTTTTAAGTCTCTACCAAAGGCGCCTAGTTCTTTCTTAGATAATTGTTGTTGTTAGGATTCAACTCCAAGTAGACTTCTTGATTTCAAGAAACTCTTTCTTGAATTCAATCTATATTTAATTTTTCGTCTTTTTTGTTTCTTTATTTTTCTTTTAGCTTCCGCATGTTTCTTTATTTTCTTTAGTAGTTCTCGGACCCCTATCGTGTTGTTATCACAAGGGCTTATGAGCAAGAATGGGTTTGACAGGAATGTTGAGCCCAAAGATGCACCACGAATGTTAGAATATAACTTCAACGTTGATGCGTCGGCTATCGTATCAGCCATCGGGCGTATCAAAGAAAATAGGTGGACTCGACCTCTACAGACTGATTCGGCCCAGAGAATCCTAATCAAATGTGCAAGTGTCATGGCACACATGGCCATAGAACAGAATATTGCAGACAACTAAGGGAGGAAGTAGCCCGATTTTTCAATGAAGGGCACCTTCGGGAACTCTTAAGCGATTGGGTTAAGAACGACTTCAAGAACAGAGATTCAAATAGATAGAACGAGCAAGAGGAGCCACAACACGTAATCCACATGATTGTTGGAGGGTTCGATATTCCTCAGGGACCAGTATTCAAGCGCACCAAGGTGTCGATCACAAGATAAAAGCAAACTCGAGATTATATACCGAAAGGGACCTTTTCTTTCAATGACAAGGATGTAGATGGGATCTTACAACCCCATAACGACGCACTGGTAATATCTATTCTTATGAATAAAACTCAAGTTAAACGTGTTTTGATTTATCCAGGTAACTCGGCCAACATCATTCGATCGAGAGTCGTATAACAGCTCGGCCTACAGGATCAAGTCATGCCCGCGGCCCGAGTACTTAACGGTTTCAACATGGCATGCGAAACCACCAAAGGCAAAATAACTTTGCCAGTGAATGTGGTGGGGACCATCCAAGAAATGAAGGTCCATGTAATCGAGGGTGACATGAGGTATAATGCCCTGTTCGGAAGACCATGGATCCATAACATGAAGGCAGTACCCTCGACCCGCAGCCGACAGAGTCACCCTCTATGTACTGTATTTTCATTCTAAATTACTTGTCCAAATCTGTATTTCGGACAAGCTTTGTAGTATTTGTATAAACTCTTAGAATATGCTCATGCACTTGTGACACTCGAGGCCGGAGAACCTATTCTGATATGCAATGGAAGAGTAAAATAATGAGGCCATAAATACGAGACTAGAATTGTTGGATGAAAAACGTGAAGATGCCCTCATCCGATTGGCCTTCCATAAACAATAGATCGAAAGATACTACAATCGAAGAGCCAATCTTTGACATTTTAACGTCGGGGACTTGGTGCCGAGAAAGGTCACGTTAAAAACCCAAAATCCAAATAAAGGGAAATTGAGTCCGAACTGGGAAGGGTCGTACCAGATTCTCGAGTAAGAACGAGTTATCAAAATATCGGGGGATATAAGACCTATCAGGCAAACCCCGAATTTTAAAGGTCACGGCCACACCCACTCAGGGACTATTATGTTAAGCAAGCTCACTGAGCTACACCCGAGCTAAAAGGCTACGGCCAATTTAACACAGTTCATAGACGTCCGAAATCCATAACGAAATAGGCCTTTGAATCGTTTCATAACAGGTTTTAAAAAGGCTACCCCCGGCAAAGTCACAAAAAGCTTCGATAATATCAAGCCCCAAAAACTCTAACGAATGCAAAGGTTGTTCGGACTCTCATTACCCTATTATCTCATGCTAAGGCATTTTTTATTACAAATTACAAAGCAAAAAGGAAGTAAAGCCTGAAAAGCAGAAAGGGAAAAGAAAAGCCTTATGTTCATATACGAAATAGTCTTCTTTACAAGGGCCAAATCAGCAAAGTACAAAATTTTACAATGGCCAAAATGGCCTCGAAAAAGTTACAAAGGAAAGCAAAATACAAAGGCTTGAGGGCTACTTTTACTTCGAGTTCAAGAGATCACTCTCACTCGACTATAAACCCTAAGGGCCAACTTATTTCGAGTTCAAGCAAATACTCGCTCGATCATAAAGCCTAAAGACTACTTTGATTCGGTTTCAAACAAATCATCTCACTTTTGTATCTGCATATTAAGCCTAAGGGCTACCTCAGTTCAAGTTCAAATGATCATTCAGGGCCCACTGATCAGAAACGGTCGAGGGCAGTACTTATTATTGGTCCTCATCGCCTCAACCTCGGACCTTAGAATACAACTTCGTGATTTTATAAGGCTCTTTGACCTTTGTAAAAGGGAAAAAGTTTTTATATATACATCAAAAGTGTCACGACACAAATCGATGGGCCGCGACGGGCACCCGGCACCTTCCTCAACCGAGTATCAACGTAACGTATCTTTCTCATTACATCAACATGGGTAAATGGGACAAGAGGGCCGTGTGAGGTAACAAGAATAAAGTATGAGGGAACACTCGACATAAAATGGCCCGGTCTGATATATTGACTTATACATACGACGTACGGACCTATAAGGCCAAAATAATCACTCGTACACTGAACATAGGCCGACAAGGCCATACAATCTTTCATATACATGACATACGTCTACATGCCTCTAAGAGTACATAAACGTCATAAGGCCGGGACAGGGCCCCGACATACCAATCAATACATGTCTAAATCATACTGACAAAATAAGCAACTCTGGAGCACATGGAGTGCACCAACATCTTTCGCTCAACTGATAGCCTACTTGGAGGACTCTCAACCTGTCCATCGGGACCTGCGGGCATGAAACACAACGTCCCCGGTAAAAAGGAACGTTGGTACAAATAATGTACCAAGTATGTAAGGAAAGAAAATCAGTAAACAATTGATATGAGAGAAACATGAAGTAAAAGACTCAACATGTATATCTGAATAGCTTTGTGAATCATTTAATATTATAAGGTCATGCATAAATGTCATACCATGCATAGTTATATGCGTTCATAACATCATCAAGCCTCTGAGGGCATCCCATCATATCATCTCTGCCACTATGGGCAAATCATCAACGTATACGAGTTGATCAGGTGGTGGTGCGTATATAATACCGTAATCTTTTCCCATATGCCATATACATATATACACGTATATGATGTCGTCTGGTCATGGGTCAATGTACATGTAGAAGCAAACGCAATGCATGAGAAGTACGTCAATAAAATCTCTCGGAGTATCATAAGACCATTATGCCTTTGATTAATATCATGAAGTAAACTTTATCAACTAACGTATTTTCTGAGACCCATGAACAAATGATAGAATAATAGGACACGTGGGGAATCAAGAACATAAGCATCTCTAGCATTTCTATGAATAGAGTCATTTATGAAAATTGTACATTTACTCGTTTCGTTTGTATTGTATGGATCATGCCAAGAAAGAAGAAGGGATAGATTTAACATACCTGAGTTGATTCTCTTGATAATCCCTCTAACACACATTAATTGTGACAAAACATGTGACGGCAAGATCGGAGTAGCGAAATATTTGTATGATATTCTTGAGTAAGATTGCACTGTACTCCCTTATAATTGCAAAATCTCACATTGCTTAAGATGCTACGAAATCATGTTGAATTGCCATGAAATCTTGTTGAATTTGTTGTAGATGCTAAAATTCCCACGTTACTAAGATGATAAGGAAATTTGTATTTGAATTCTTGTTGAAGACCGTAGCTAACACTTTGATATATGAGACCTCTCTTTGAATTAGAGAAATTTTATGCCTTAAATGGTATGGTCCCCACATACTAATGACTAAGCCACAAAACTTCCTCCAAACGTGCCACCTTTTATGTGACTTTAAGAGTCACCATTTGGCTTTGATGTGTTGCCACGTTGGGAGATGTAAATCTTTATCCAAATATTTGAATTAATTATCCACTAATCATTTGATTAACTTGTTAATCTCCTATTAACCAATACTTAACCAATTACCCACATAATGAAGTATTATCTCAAATTACTTAAAATACTACCCACTTTTAACACACCTTATACCCCTCACTATCATGGTCATGTGTTACCTTGTATGACACTAGTCCATAAATACCGGGTATTATAGCTCTGACCGTATTTTATCGCAAATTGCCAAACTTCGACAAATTCGATTCGCTTACCCTATCTCCTTCACGAATTTGCTTATCGCTTGTTTGAAATAGCGTAAAACGTATAATCTCAAAATAATCTCATTCTCAAGCTTACATCAATTAAATTATGACAAAACTTTAACGTACAAAAATGCGGTGTAAAATCTTATTTTCGAGCTTTAATCAATTTACTTAGGGTGTAATTTCACGTACGAAAACATGGGGTGTAACATCATTCCCCTTTTGGAACATTCGTCCACGAATGTTGACTGATGCACTTATCATTTTTATAACCTATGGCTCTTGCGAACTCTCCTTTCCATCTAGGTAGCTGTTTTGTGAATAAATACAAAGGCCAGGGCATTCCCCCCTTTATTCCTCTTTCTCACACCACGACTTGTGGTCAGAATCCTTCCAATCTCGTAACTGTTGCTACCTTTTATCATATATCTTGTACGACTCTAGTCTTGTGAGTGCACCTATGCGATTCTTCTCTCCTTTTTCCTCCGGTTTTTATCCAGTCTATAGGCCTCACTTTTTGAACATATACAAAGCTTGACAAGATGTCCCTTTGGGCATCTATAGGTATACTGAAGTTCTTCGCTCGGTGCTTTGTTGAGCTTACGAATATTGAAATATCTCACTTCATAGACCTAGTTATCCATCCGTATGACTTTAATGTATCTAAGTAGGTCGTACTATACCATAGCTCTTACTTCGATTTATCACGCTACCAAAATCTAGGTTACTTTCGTTGCTCATTCTATATGTTCAAATATATGTCCTTAATGCATCCTCATTATTATCCATCTTAAGAATGACGGACTAATCTCACCTCGTACTTTGTGACTTTTATCCATCCATTGTTGATTCACCTCCATATTGATCTACAATATACCACTGATAACTTGAAACCTCTTACGTAATCACTAGGGCTCACGTTATATCGTGGAATATTTGACGTGATTTTCATGATCCACCTGGGGCGATACGATACTATACTTCCATAACCATATTTCATTGCATCCCAATGTGATTTACCTTACGTGGGTATTTGAATCCTGTACAATTCATGAAATAATTACTTAATCGAAGGCCCAAATGTCATCCTTCATCAATCAATATTACACCCTTATTCTATTACCAAGGCATCATTCCATGTCTTTTAAATGCTACTAGTCTTAGACTCCTTTGAGTTTATTCCGGCTATATTGAGCTTTCTATAACTTAGATATGACATCAACTCTCTTGTTTTCATGGGCTTAATCCTGAGGACTTATTTATTCCTGTCACCTTCTCACTTACCCTTTCTTATCCTTACACCTGTCTTCCTAAAACCTTGTCGCTTTACCATACTTTAGCTTGCGACCTATACATATCTATTTATACTACTCGCAACCTCCTTTCAACTTGCTTGCGCCATAGATTTTTCCTTGTGTTATTTTAGAACATCAACTGAGACATCACATCGTCTCTAACTCTTCTTTACTCTCTTAACTAGACCTCTCGATACCTAGAAATAATCGACTGGAAGATATGTCACTAATGACGCCGCTATCTTTTAACAATTCAATCCCTTGTGTATGACCTAGACTCAGTTCTTTCTTTTAACTTATACCGGAGTCTCCTATGGCTGTATGATTGGTAACATATATGTTGCATGGATAATACTCCGAAATCTTAAGTGTGTTCATAATGTAACTAACTCTGGATCATTGATCGAATAATTCCTTCCGTTCCTTCTCAGCTTTCTTTAAATGTAAGCAATTACTTTTCCTGGTCGTTCTACCGCTTATTGCATGAATACTTAGGCTTATATTAGTGCTCACACATATTGGAATTCCATACAACCCATATGATCTTGAATATCACCATTTGATTTTCTTTCTTCTTCCCGTTCATAGCCACGATAGAGGCCACTTCCGTATGAAGTACATACAATGTTGTTATGAGATTGTTGTTACAAGACCATTCCTTCTTCAAGTTACTATGCTTAGGTTGAAGCCTTCTTCCTTATTTTCTCAAATAGCCTTTCATTGTAGTACTTAGGGAGGACCTTTTGACTCTAGTAAAGTCACGGGCTTATTACATCGCATTCCCGATGATTTTTTTGATGTCCTTCCTTGCCTATAATTATCCGTAGTTACTTACCTCCGCGCCCTTGTGCTTGAAGGGTTGCTTGATGTTTGGAAGTATTACCAACGACATTCTCTTTTATTTCCGTAATACTCATATGGTACCTTTAACCACTTCAACTCCTATCTGAATATTTCTCAAGGATTTATGATGTCATATCTGCGAGACTGAATTCCCCATGTTGGGGTTCTCTCTTGTTTATCTTGCACTATCTATTGATTTGTCTGTATCCTCTTATCTAGTCATAACTAGGCTCTTCCTGAATCAACTACTAACTATTCGTTGGCCCATTCTCATATCAATATTCTACATAATCTTTCTTGGGTCATTTCATTTGTCTTAACTTACGTCCTGCGCTGACTCTTTATCTATCAATAACATCTCAGGCAGGAACCCTTACTTCCTCTCATTGACGTCGTGTTTGCATAATGTTCCGGAATCGTAGCATATCAGTAGGATTTGAGTAAGTGCAATCTCATCCCTTTTCTCATTTTTATCGCATTCTTCCTTTACTAGTCTGTAGTTACTGGAACCACTTAATTATGACTTAATGCCACATCACTCCATATTCCCCCCCCCCCACCACCACCA
>ML262811.1:0-58839 GCA_005239495.1 Nicotiana undulata
ACTGATTTTCCAATCATTACTATTCTTTGAAACTGATTTAATGATTTTCTTCGAGATTTCCAATTGGTTTTCCTCAGACCCTTAAACTAGGTTATTTTGGAGATTTACTTTATATTACGTATAAATATAAGGATTGCGGGCATAGACCTGAGCCTTTCCCTCATTTTGCATTGCATACAGGGATTGCGGGCATAGACCTGAGCCTTTCCCTCATTTTGCATTGCATACAGGGATTGCGGGCATAAACCTGAGCCTTTTCCTCATTTTGCATTGCATACAGGGATTGCGGGTATAGACCTGAGCCTTTCCCTTATTTTGCATTGCATACAGGGATTGCGGCCATAAACCTGAGCCTTTCCCTCATTTTGCATTGCATACAGGGATTGCGAGCATAGACTTGAGCCTTTCCCTCATATTGCATTGCATACATAGGGATTTCGGGCATAGACCTGAGCCTTTCCCTCATTCCGCATTGCATACAGGGATTGCGGGCATAGACCTGAGCCTTTTCCTCATACTGCATTGCATACATAGGGATTGCGGGCAGAGACCTGAGCCTTTCCCTCATATTGCATTGCATTGTACCTTTACTTTCTTACAGAGCTTTATATATATATTGCGTTGATCCGAGCATTTGATTATATCGTTTCTTGCTAGCCTTTACTTATAATTCTTGTCGATTATCACCTGTTTTACTTACTTGTTCGCTATATCTGTTACTTTGCAAACCTCAGTAGGGCCTCTACCTGACCTCGTCACTACTTGATTGGGGTTAGGCTTGGCACTAACTGGGTACCGAATGTGGAGTACTCACGCCCTTCTGCGCATGTTTTCCCCATGTGCAGATCCAGGTCCTAGTACACGGTATCTCAGCTAGCCAGCAGCAGCAGTATCAGGAGACTCGAGGTATAATCTGCAGCGTCCGCAGATCTCCGAGTCCCCTTCCTATCTTGAAGTTGTAGTACTTGTAGATGAAATTATACGGTCTTTTCTATCCAGTTGTACATATTGAGCAGTAAAGTAGCTTGTGATGTATTGTGATATTCCGGGTTCTGGGTAAAGTAACTGTTTATGTCGAGCGGCGTCGACTTTATTATGATTTATTTCACTTACTGTTATTTTACCTGTTTTATCTAAATTTTGCTTAAGGTATAGGCTTACCTAGTCGTCTAGACTAGGTGCCATCACGAGACCCAGTAGGAGGGAGTATTGGGTCGTGACAACAACGGAAGAGTATTAACTCAAGTGGAATTCTAATCGCTACAGAATTGTCATTGATTAGACATTGATAGGACAGTTACTTTCCCCCTAAAACTAGGCTAAACAAGTGAGATGGGACTTCTTGAAACTGGTTCAACATTTGGTTAAGTACTAGAATTGAATTTGAACCATAAATAGATAGAGTCCTGCTCATGTATGACTGTACTTGAAATAATACATGTATGGAGATGAGAACGTACTTGTCAGTTATGCGAACCATCATGGATGAACCAGGTTCATCCAGGTAAAATCCTTTATTTGCCTCAACTTACAAAAATAGAGAAACATCATTAGCAACTAAGGAATCATCTTAATACATGGCAAAAGAGTATGTCAATAAAGACATAATACTGAGCAGTGATTAATTTTATTAAGTACCTAATTTGAATTTTCTAGCCAAGAAAAATTTTTATTTTCATTTTTTCAAATTTTTTCAGTTTTTGTTTTTCAATTTGGTGATCTTAAGCATCCCTAATTCAAGCATGTTTCTCTCATAATGCTCCCTACTCAGTGCTTTGGTAAATATATCAGCAATTTGACGATCAGTAGCACAAAATTNGTACCAAAGTCCAGGAGTTGTTGCTTGATCCAAAGCAATTGGGCACAACAAGAGGCGGCAGCCACATATTCAGCCTCAGCAGTAGACAGAGCTACTGAATTTTGTTTCTTGGTGGCCCAAGACACAAGGCAAGAGCCCAAGAAGTGGGCCATGCCTGAAGTACTTTTCCTGTCAACCAGGAAACCTGTATAATCATCATCAGCATATCCAACAAGGTCGAAATTGCTACCTTTAGTACCAAAGGCATAAATCAGTGGTGCCTTTCAAGCATCTTAAAATTCTCTTCACTGTAGTGAGGTGGGACTCCTTTGGATTTTCCTGAAACCTAGCACATAGTCCAACATTGAATACAATATCTAGTCTGCTAGCAGTGAGATATAGTAGAGACCCAATCATTCCTCTGTATACCTTCTGATCAACAGATGAACCAGGTTCATCCACATCCAATTTAGTAGTTGTGGCTATGGGGGTATCTATCTCCTTTGAATCTTCCATCTTGAACTTCCTGAGGAGTTCTTTCACATACTTTTGTTGATGAATCATTGTTCCATGTGGGTTTTGCTTGATTTGTAAGCCTAAGAAGAAGTTTAGCTCACCCATCATACTCATTTCAAATTCACTCCCCATTAGTATAGCAAATTCCTTGCTAAGCTTTTCAGTAGTTGCTCCGAATATGATATCATCAACATATATTTGCACAATTAGAAGATCCTTCCCGTTTTCCTTTAGGAACAAAGTACTGTCAATTTTGCCTCGTTTGTACCAATGTTCCAGCAGAAATTTTGATAATCTCTCATACCATGCTCTAGGTGCTTATTTGAGACCATAAAGAGCCTTGTCAAGTTTATATACATGATCAGGAGACTCTTTGCTTTCAAAACCTTGAGGTTGTTTGACAAATACATCTTCCTTCAAATATCCATTGAGAAAGGCACTCCTAACATCCATCTGATGGAGAGTGAATTCCATATATGCAGCAAATGCTATAAGAAGTCTGATTGCCTCCAATCTTTTCACAGGATCAAAGGTCTCATCATAGTCAATTCGCTCTTCTTGGTTGTATCCCTGAACAACCAGTCTTGCCTTATTTCTTGTAACACTTCCATCCTCATCGAGCTTGTTCCCGAAGACCCACTTGGTGCCAATTACTGATATGTCTAGTGGCCTGGGTACCAAGTGCCATACTTGACTCCTCTCAAATTGATTCAGCTCTTCTTGCATGACAGTTACCCAGTCAGCATCTTGTAGGGCTTCACTAATGTTCTTTGGTTCGATTAAGGATGGGAAGGCATCAAACGCACACAGATTTTTCAAGGAAGCTCTTGTTTTTATTCTGGATGAAAGATCTGCTATTATGTTCTCAAGAGGGTGAGAACTCTGATATCTGTGTGGTTTGAGAACTAATAGTTCACTTCTGGATAGTTCCATGTTATTATGTTGTTGTGGAACAGGATCAGGGCCAGGAATCATATGTTGAGTTCCCCTTGTCATGTTGCTTGGGGTAGTTGGACCTGGTCCATCACTTGTTCCATCTTCTATGGCTGCTTCAATGTGTTCACTGCTTCTCACCAGTCCAAGCTCCTCATCTTCTAGTTCCTGTCTCTCAGAAAGAGTGTTAGTTTCATCAAATATAACGTGCACACTCTCCTCTACACACATAGTTCTTTTATTGTACACTTTATAGGCTTTACTATGTGATGAATATCCCAATAATACTCCCTCATCACTTGTGGGATCAAATTTACCTAAGGAATCTTTGCCATTATTGTGCACGTAGCATTTACATCCAAAAGCCCTAAGATGGGATATAATGGGCTTTCTTCCTTTGAGTAATTCATAGGGAGTCTTCTCTACCAGTGGCCTGGTCATGCATCTATTGATTATATAGCACGTAGTGTTTGTTGCTTCTGCCCAAAAGTTGTGAGGTAGTTTGCTGGAAAGAAGCATCGTTCTTGCCATGTCTTCAAGAGTTCTATTCTTTCTTTCCACAACCCCATTTTGATGTGGGGTTCTAAGGGCAGAAAAGTTGCGATTGATACCATGTTCATCACAGAACTCAGCAAATTTAGCATTTTCGAACTCAGTCCCATGGTCAGATCTTATTGATGCTAGTTGATGTCCTAACTAATTTTGAATTTTCTTAACAGATGTGACAAACATATCAAATGCTTCATCCTTAGATGTCAGAAATAAGGTCCACGTGAACCTTGAGTAATCATCAACTAACACCATCACATATTTCTTACCACATCTGCTCAGGGTTCTCATTGGACCACACAAATCCAGATGAACCAGTTCCAATGCCCTGATGGTAGTGACCATTTTCTTACTTTTGAAAGAAGATCTTACCTGCTTCCCCCTTGCACATGCCTCATGAACTTTGTCTTCCTTGAACTTAATGTTAGGGAGTCCTACCACTAAGTTCTTAGAGACTAGCTTGTTAAGCTGAGTCAGACTTGCATGACCAAGTCTTTTGTGCCACAGGAGGGGATCACTGTCCAACACACTAAGGCAAGTGAGTTCATTGTCAGACAGTGTGGACAAGTCAATGACATAGATATTGTTCATTCTCCTTCCCTGCAACACAATCTTGTCAGTAAGCAGATTTATCACAAAACATTTTGTGGAGGTAAAAGCGACAATATTACCTCTGTCACATAGTTGTGACACACTGATTAGGCTATATTTCAAGCCATCTATCAGATACACATGTTCAATTGAACGTGTGTCATCTTTACCTACCTTGTTAACCCCTATAATTTCACCTTTCTTTCCGTTTCCAAAGGATACATTTCATCCTTTGAGATTTTCAAGTGAAAGGAATTATTTCTTATTCCCTGTCATATGCTTAGAGCAGCCACTGTCCAAAAACCAAGTTAGGCTGCTTCCCTTCACTTGTACCTACAAAAGCAAATCAGGGATTAGTTTTAAGAACCCAAACTAGTTTGGGTCCTTTTCTATGAGAGAAAGGATGAATCAGATTTTTCCTGGCCCATTTTGGTAGCCAGTTCTTCTTTTTAATGAATCTCTCATTTTTCTGACTGGCCTGCTCTTTTACACCACACTCATATTTGTAGTGTCCGGTCTTCCCACAATGGGTGCACATTTTATTTTCAGGGAGAGTGAGATACTTGCTTTTGGGATCCCACTTAGGCAATTGACTCCCAAAACCAAGCCCTCTCCGGTTGCTACTGTGATTCTCTTGAAGCCAAGTTAATGCATCAGAAGACTTATTCCATTTGCGTGTTCTATCAAATTCATGTTTGACTTTGCCAAGTTCTTATTTAAGATATTTTATCTGTTGATCCTTGGCATACATTTTATCCTTTAGTTTTCCTAAGTCTTCTTCTAATATTGCATGAGAGTGATCAACCACCTTTTTACTAGATCCTAGTTTTAACTTTAATTTTTCAGATTTTAGTTCTAGGATTTCAATTTCGAGTGGATGGACCTGGTTCATCAAGACAGTGTTTTTCTTTTCAGATTCACTAACCCTTATTTCCAGGTCCATGCATTCTGCTTTCAGCATTGCACACTCTTTAGATAGTTGATCCTTCTCTTTGGTTGTTTCCTAAGAATCATCTATGAAGTCAAGTAGCAACTTAGAGAGTCTCTCCATAGATAAAAACTTTATTTTAGTTTTAAGTTGTGAGATACTTACCTCTGGTTCTTCATAAGTTCCCTCATCATATTCTCCTATTTCCTTGAGAGCCTGATCTTCTGTCTCACCATCCTCTGATTCTTCATCTGAACTTTCCCCCAAAGCAGCAACCATAGCCTTTGTAGTGGTTCTCTTGGGTTGGACCAGTTCCTTCTTCCTGTTCTTTCTTTCATATCTCTCTTTCCTCCATTCTACTTCCCACTAAGGGCAGTTTTTGATGAGATGGTAAGTTTTTCCACACTTGTAGCATCCCTCATTAGCTGGCCTTCCTGGTGCCTTTTCCTTGTTGAAATTTCCTTCCCTAGAGATGCCCTTCTTCCTCATGAGAAAGTTTCTAAATTCTTTAGTGATCATGGCCATCTCATCCTCCTCCAGATCTGCTCCTTCAGTGATCCTCAGTTCTAGACTTCTCTCCTTCTTTGGGGCATCCATCTTCATGGTTTGCCTTCTGAGTTCATAAGCAGTGAGATTTCCAATTAACTCATCCAGTCTAAGGGTTGCCATATTTTTGGATTCCTGGATAGCAGTGATCTTGCTTTCCCAAGAAATAGGCAAAACCCTTGTCAAGATCTTCTCTACCTTGTCTTCTTCAAGTATGATTCTTCCAAGAGACTTGACTTCATTGGTCAAGGTTGTAAACCTTGTGTACATCTCCTGAATAGTCTCTCCTTCTTTCATAGTGAAGTTTTCATACTGAGAGTATAGTAGTGTACCTCTAGACCTTTTAACTTAAGGTGTTTCTTCATGAGCAACTTGTAGGGTGTCCCAGATTTCCTTGGCTGTTGTGCAGCTTTGGATTCTAATGTATTCATCAGGACCTATTCCACATACTAGCCACTTCTTGGCCTTGGCATTCTTCTCTCATTTCTTCAAATCTTCAGCCGTGTAGTCGGCCCTAGTCTTGGGTACATCTACACCTTCAATAGCCTTCTTCATTGTTGCAAGGGGTCCATCAGTGACTATGTCCCATAGTTCATAGTCCTCTCCAATAAGCTGGTCCTTCATTCTATTTTTCCACCAAGAATAGTACTGGCCATTGAAGAGTGGTGGCCTTGCGGTTGATTGACCTTCCCAGTTCCCAGATGGTGCACTCATCCTGATCTTTTCTAAGGTGTTAGACGTTTCAAAGATAACCTGCTCTGATACCAATTAATGTTTTAGACTTCAATACTACACAATAATATAAGTTAATTCTGTAGTACCCAATTTTCGAGTGTTGTCTAATAAGAAGAACCTGGTTCTTCTTTGTGTACTACTTTCTATTGTTGCGGAATAATAAAGCAGTAAAGTAAAGACACGAAGATATTTACGTGGAAAACACCTGGCTAAAAAGGTGAAAAAACCACGACTTACTCCTCAGTAGGATTTGCTCAAACACTTCACTAAAAACTCTGAGCCAAACGGTCTTACACAATAAACTCTTTTGTACTCCTAGGACTAACTCTAATCCTCTTTGTATCAACTAGCCTCTAGCTAATTTCTACAGATTTAAAGCTAACTCTAACTTGAACAATGTGTACCTATTACAATTGCTTCTATGAAAGCTGATAAGATACAATATTGAATTGCCTACTACAATCAACTAGACTCAATACTTCAACAATGGAACTGTTTCTTCTAGTTGAACTGTAGCCTTCGCACAATACTTCTGCTTGCAAAATATCCTGAGAATTTTTGCTTTTCAGAACTTGATTCACTTTGTCTTTGTGCATCCACCCTTTCAGCAGTAATACATTGAGTATTTATAGATTCAGTTGTTGAGTACATGGTTCATTTTTTATCCAACTCTACCTGGGTATACGAGTTCGAGTATGACTCCACTTCCTTCTCTATTTCTTTCCTTGCTGAAATCAACTTCAATCTTCTTTATCAATTTGCAACCTTTTCGTATTAGTAGACATCCTTTTAGCTCTTTGACACTCAGCAATCACTAATATCTCTTATGCATGAATAATTCTTGTGCCAACTGTTTCGTTCAGATGTGTGTGCTCTGATGGACCTGGTTCAACTTGTCAATCTTCAAAACCCATTCAGTGACATGGGCCAACAACAAGTACACGGCATCACCCTTTGTGCTTTTACTCGCGTCCTCACAATGCAATAAATAAACAAAAGGGCACGGCATGTTACTTCGTACTTTTAAATGTAAAATCATGGCACGGCATCACCCTTCGTGCTTTTACTCTCTTCCTCACAATGCGATGAATGAAATGAATACACGGCATCACCCTTCGTTCTTTACACTCTTCCTCACCCAAACAATAATAAAATAACAACTTGGCAAGGAAATCAACAGCAGGAAACATGACTCATAATAACCCGGCAAGGGAAACAACAACCGAAATACTACCATCCCGGCAAGGGACTCAGCTATAACCAATCTCATCCAAGTATATAACTTAATGAAAAACAATCCTCAACTGGAAACAACTTATTACATGTCCTCTATCAAGTATTTCTCAACAATTGAATAACTTCAAAATGAAATCTACTTCATAGCACCATGAATATCAAAGAAAACCACGTAATACATCGAAACCGACTCACGGGCATTCTTGACAAACAATATATAGGTACTTGTCACCTCACCTATACATTGAACATGATAAAAACAAGTAGCACATACGACTCAACACCTATTCCCTCATGCTAAAGTTAGGCCAAACACTTATCTCGACTCCAAGAATGAAAATCAAGCCTCTATCACCGCTTTTCCTCTCGAATCCGACTCAGAAACAGCCGTATCTAGACATAATTGACTCAATAACATCAATAATTACTCAACAATTCAATTTCAAAGCCTAATTATAGATTTTCCAACATTCTTCCAAAAATTCCAAAATTCAACCCCGGGCCCGCTTGGTCCAAATACGAGGTTCGGACCAAAACCCGATTACTCATTCCCCCACGAGCCCGAATATATAATTTGTTTTGAAATCCGACCCCAAAACGAGGTCAAATTTCCAAAAATTCGAAAAGCCCTAACTCTACCCAAAACCCCAATTTCTACCCTTTAATTCCATGTTTTTAGGCCTAAAATCTAATAATGGTTGATGAAAATGGAAGAAAATGAAGTTAAGATCACTTACCTATGAAGCTATGGTGGAAGAGGTGCTCCAAATTCGCCTAAGAGGGTTGAGGAAGATGAAGTTTTGAGAAAAATGGGTTAAGTCCCGAAACTATTCTGTTTTTAGGCTTTTAAAATGATTGGGAGAAAATACTCAGTGCGTTCGCGGCAAGAGGCCCGCGTTCGCACAGGCCACCCCCCCCCTCCCCCCCTCCCCCCCGACTCTCCGTGATCGCATACATACATGTGCGTTCGCACAGTGTGTTTCGTTGCCCAGCCCCAGCCCCCCCTCTAGCCTTATGCGTTCGCGCCTGGTTGGGTGCGTTCGCGTAGAGCTTTCCCCTTATGCTCCGCGTTCGCAAAGTACTACCCAACCCCCTCCCCAGATTACCCGGTGCGTTCGCATGAAGTCTCGTGTGTTCGCACAGTACAAACTTCCAAACACCAGAAACAGCAATAAAACATCAGATTTTTACCCCATTTTTGCACTCTGACACCTATCCCAAACTCACCCGAGCTCTCTAGGCTCAAAACAAAATACACACACAACCTCATAAACATCCTACGGACTTATTCGAGGAATCAAAACACCAAAATAACATCATAAACATCGAATTAAACCTCAAAATCTATAGAAATTCTCAAAACTTCATTAACTTTAAAATTTTTTATTTTTAGTCCGAATCACGTCAAACTACGTCCGTTCTTACCAAATTTCACAGATAACACATAATAAACATATTGAACCTGTTCCGGGCTCCGAAACCATAATACGGGCCCGATAACATAGGTTTCACATAAATTCTCATTTTCAAAAACCTTTATATTTTTCAGAAAACAATTTTCTTTAAAAATTCATTTCTCAGACTTGGAACCTCGTAACTCGATTCCGGGCATACGCCCAAGTCTCATATTTTCCTACGGACCCTCCGGGACCGTCAAAACAGGGGTCCGGGTCTGTTTACCAAAAATATTGACCAAAGTCAACTTTATTCAATTAATTATCTAGATTCAACATTTTATCAGTTTTCCACATAAAGGCTCCCTGGTTACGCGCCCGGGCTGCGCACGCACATCGATGTGAGATAAACGGAGGCTTTTAGGACCTCGGAACATAGATTTAGTTAAAATTACACGGGATGACCTTTTGGGTCATCACAATCTCCACCTCTAAAACAAACGTTCGTCCTCGAACGGACATAGAATGGTACCTGAATCGAGGAAAAGATGGGGATATCGGCTCCGCATATCGGACTCGGACTCCCAGGTAGCTGTCTAAACAGGCTACCTCTCTACTGAACACGAACCGAAGGATAACTCTTCGATCCTAACTGACGAACCTGCCGAGCTAATATGGCTACCGGCTCCTCCTCATAAGTCAAATCCTTGTCCAACTGGACATCGCTGAAGTCAAGTACATGAGATGGATCCGTTATATACCTCCGGAGCATAGATACGTGAAACACAGGATGCACGACTGATAAACTAGGTGACAAAGCAAGTATGTAGGCCACCTCTCCTACCTTATCCAGAATCTCAAATGGACCAATGTACCTAGGGCTCAACTTTCACTTCTTTCCGAACTTCATCACGCCCTTCATGGGCGACACCCGAAGAAATACCCGATCACCTATCATAAATACCATATCTCGAACTCCGCGATCCGTATAACTCTTCTGCCTGGACTGATCTGTATGAAGTCTATTCTGGATGACCTTCACCTTGTCCAAGGCATCCTAGACTAACTTAGAACCCAACAATCTAGCCTTCCCCGGCTCAAACCACCCAACTGGCGACCAACACCGCCTACCATACAATGCCTCATACGGAGCCATCTGAATGCTCGATTGATAGCTGTTGTTGTAGGCAAACTCAGCTAAAGGCAAGAACTGGTCCCATGAACCTCCAAAGTCAATGACACATGCCTGCAACATATCCTCCAAAATCTGAATAGTACGCTCGGATTGTCCGTCCTTCTGAGGTGAAATGTTGTGCTCAAATCAATTCGTGTGCCCAACTCTCGCGGAAACACTCCAGAAATGGGAGGTAAACTGAGTACCTCGGTCAGATATAATGGACATGGGCACACCATGCAATCGAATAATCTCCCTCATGTAGATCTTTGCCAATTTCTCTGCTGAATACGAAACTGATACCGAAATGAAGTGTGGTGACTTGGTCAGCCTATCTACAATGACCCACACCGCATCAAACATCCTCTGAGTCTGTGGGAGCCCAACTACGAAATCCGTGGTGATACGCTCCCACTTCCACTCAGGAAGCTCAATCTGCTGTATCAAACCACTGGGCCTCTGGTGCTCATACTTAACCTGCTAACAGTTCAAGCACCGAGCTACATAGGCTACAATATCCTTCTTCATCCTTCGCCACCAATAATGCTGCCGCAAGTCCTGGTACATCTTTGCGGCGCCCGGATGAATGGTATACCGAGAACTATGATCCTCCTGCAATATCAACTCACGAATACCATCAACATCAGGTACACAAATACGACCCTGCATCTTCAGAACTCCATCATCATCAACTGTGACCTGCTTGGAACCTCCGTGCCGGACCGTATCTCTAAGAACACATAAATGACGATCATCATACTTCTTGGCCCGAATACGATCATACAATTAGGAATGGGCCACAGTATGGGCCAAAACACTGCCAGTCTCGGAAACCTCCAATATCATAAATCGGTTGGCCAAGGCCTGAACATCCAAAGCAAGCGGTTGCTCTCCGACTGATAAATAAGCAAGACTACCCATACTGGATGACTTTCGGCTCAAAGCATCGGCCACCACATTGGCATTCCCCGGATGATAGAAGATGGTAATGTCGTAGTCTTTCAACAACTCTAACCATCTCCTCTGCCTCATATTCAACTCCTTCTACTTGAACAGATACTGCAGACTCTTATGATCCGTGAACACCTCACATGGCACACCATACAGGTAATGCCTCCAAATTTTCAATGCATGAACAATGGCTGCCAACTCTAAATCATGAATTGGATAGTTCTTCTCATGAACCTTCAACTGGCATGAAGCATAAGCTATAACATTTGCATCCTGCATCAACACTGCACCAAGCCCAACCCGTGAAGCATCACAATACACGGTATACGGCCCTGAGCCTGTGGGAAAAACTAACACTGGTGCCGTGGTCAAGGATGTATTGAGCTTCTGAAAGCTCGCCTCACACTCATCCGACCACCTAAACTTGGCACCCTTCTAAGTCAACCTATTCATCGGGCCTGCTATAGATGAAAAGCCCTCCACAAAGCGACGATAATAACCTGATAATAACCTGCTAATAATAACTTCGAATCTCTGTAGCTGAGGTGGGTCTAGGCCAATCTCTGACTGCTGAAATCTTCTTGGGATCCACCTGAATACCCTCTACCGACACAACATGGCCCAAAAATGCTACCAAACTCAACCAGAACTCACACTTAGAAAATTTGGCATACAACTTACTATCCCTCAGAGTTTGGAGGACGACTCTAAGGTGCTGCTCGTGCTCCTCTCGGCTACGGGAGTATATCAATATATCATCAATGAAAACAATAACGAACGAGTCCAAATAGGGCCTGAACAGTCAGTTCATCAACTCCATAAAAGCGGCGGGGGCATTTGTCAACCCAAATGACATCACCAAGAACTCATAATGCCTATAACGAGTGCGAAAGGTCGTCTTAGGGACATCAGATGCCCTAATCCTCAACTGATGGTAACCAGATCTCAAGTCAATCTTGGAAAACGCTGTAGCACCTTGAATCTGCTAAAATAGATTATCAATCCTCGGCAAAGGATACTTATTCTTAATAGTAACCTTGTTCAATTGCCGGTAGTCAATACACATCCTCATTGAGCCATCTTTCTTCTTAACAAACAACACTGGGGCACCCCAAGGAGAAACACTAGGCCTAATGAAGCCTTTATCCAACAAATCCTGCAACTTCTCCTTCAACTCTGGCAAGGTTGTACGGTACGGCAGAGTAGAAATAGGTTGAGTGCCCGGTGCTACCTCAATACAAAAATCAATATCCCTGTCGGGTGGCATTCCCGACAGGTCAGCAGGGAATACCTCTGGAAACTCCCGAACCACGGGCACAGACTCCATAGAAGGAACGTCGGCACTAGAATCACGAACATAGGCCAAATAGGCCAAACAACCCTTCTCGAGCATGCGTCGAGCCTTCATATATGAAATAACTCTACCAGAAGAATGACTAGGAGTCCCTCTCCACTCCAATCGAGGTACTCCTGGTAAGTCCAAGGTCACAGTCTTGGCGTGACAATCCAGAATAGCATGGTAGGGAGATAGCCAATCCATCCCCAATATAACATCAAAGTCAACCACATAAAGAAGCAAAATATCTACCTGAGTCTCCAAACCACCAATAACCACTAAGCATGAACGGTAGACTCGATCTACCACAATAGAATCACCCACCGGGGTAGACACATATAAAGAACTACTTAGGGAATCACGGGGCATACTTAGATAAGGGGAAAAATATGAAGACACATAGGTGAATGTAGAACCCGGATCGAATAAAATCGAAGCATCTCTGCTGCAAACGGAAACCATACCTGTAATAATGGCATCGGAGGCCTCAGCCTCAGGCCTGGCCGGAATAGCATAGCATCGGGGCAGAGCCCCTCCAACCTGAACATCTCTGGGTCGACGTACTGCGGGCTGACCTCTACCTCTCATGGCCTGTCCTCCACCTCTATGAGTCTGACCTCCACTTCTGGCTCCTCGTCCTCCACCCCTAGCTGGCTGAGGGGGTGGGGGTACACCTGGTGCGGGAATCATGGAACGGGAACCCTGATACTGAGAACTACTAGAAGCTCGGGGGCAATACCTGGCAATGTGCCCCGAAACACCACAAGAATAACAAGACCTCTGTTGCTGAGGCTGGTGACTCTGGATCTTAACCTGTCGACCCGAATAACCACCCTGGAAGCTCTGAAGCGGCGGTGCATTGATAGGAGCTGGTGGTGCACTAATAGGAGCTGGTGGCGCACTGCGGGATACCTGAAGTGCCGACTGGTATGGTCTAGGAGGATGACCTCTGCCGAAAGAATCTCTGCCTCCAGATAAGATGCCACAGAATCGATCGAAATGACGAGGTCTCTTGTCAGCCCCCTGACCACTGCCTTGTGACAAAACCATCTCAATCCTCCTGGCCACATTGGTCGTATCCTGAAATGAAATATCAGTACCTGACTCTCTGGCCATCGGAAGTCTAATGGACTGAGCCAAACTCTCAATAAACCTCCCCACTCTCTCTCGATCCGTGGGGAGTATCATGATAGCATGTCGAGCCAGAGTAATGAACCTAGTCTCATACTAAGTAACAGTCATAGATCCCTGCTGGAGGCGCTCAAACTGCCTCTGATAATCCTATCTCTGAGTAACGGGAAGAAACTTCCCCAAGAACAACTCGGAGAACTGAGCCCAAGTCAAAGGTGCAGACCCAGCTGGTCTGGTCAAGCAATAATCTCTCCACCAAGTCTTGGTAGTACCAGAAAGACGAAATGTGGCAAAATCAACTCCATTGGACTCTACGTTGCCCATGTTCCGAAGAACCTCATAACAATTGTCCAAGTAACCCTGGGGATCCTCTAATGGTGCACCAGTAAAAGTAGTAGGGAATAACTTGGTGAACCGATCCAATCTCCATAAGGAATTTGCTGACATAGCTGCTTCCTCCACTGCCGGTGCCACAATACCAGGCTAAGCTACTCCGACTGACTCAGGTGCTGGAGTTTGGAACTGAGGAGCTAGCTTCTCTGGTGTGCGGGTAGCAGGAGTCTGGGTCCCTCCCTCGGCCTGAGAAACGGTTGGTGCAGTAGGAAGAAGACCGGCCTGAGCCACGCCCTCCATAAGTCCCACTAAGAGGACTAGAGCGTCCTGAAGAACTGGGGTGGCAATGAATCCCGCTGGGACCTGAGCTGGTCCAACTGGAACCGTCTGAGCACGAACCTCACCGGCAAACTCTACCTGTGGGTCCTCTACTGGGGCTGCTGCTCTGGGATGAGCCCTGCCCTTGCCTA
The DNA here is from genome assembly GCA_005239495.1 of Nicotiana undulata. NCBI lineage: Eukaryota > Viridiplantae > Streptophyta > Magnoliopsida > Solanales > Solanaceae > Nicotiana > Nicotiana undulata. Next base: position 14,622 of record ML262811.1, read on the forward strand.
AGCCTCTATCATGGCCTCAACCTCATCCTCGGCCCCTCGTAGGAGCTGCAATAGGAGGATCGGTCTGCTGATCGGTAGATGAGGAAGCACGCATCCTCGCTATCTGCGAGAAAATAGAATAGAAGCTCAATTAGCATTTAGAATTCAAATCGCACAACAGAGAGGATGAAATGTGAAGTCATTCCTAACTTTGCAGCCTCTGGGGGATAAGTACAGACGTCTCTGTACCGATCCCTCAGACTCTACCAAGTTTGTCTGTGAGTTGTGAGACCTAAGCAACCTAGACCAACTTGTCACGACCCGAAATCCCACCTTCAGGCCGTGATGGCGTCTAACGTTGAACCCGCTAGACAAGCCAATGTTTTTAGTTAGATTACTATTTTCTTTATTTATGATATTCAAAAGAACAACAATAAACATGGTTAAATGAATAAGAATGCGGAAGCTAAGAATCCATCAACTTAATATAATAAATGTTACAAAATTCCATACATAAACCCCCGGAACTGGTGTCACAAATCTCACGGACAGTCTAAGATTTCTACAACAAGAGTCTGAAATAAACAAGTACAATTGTCTGGAAATACAAATAAGACATAAAGGAAAAGATAGATGGTGACGCCAAGGCCCACGAACGTCTGCGGGACTACCTCGGTGTCTCCTGTGTGGACTAAAGGATACTCCCTCTATCAGTGTCCACTGGGTCCGGCTCCGTAATCTACACAACATAAAGAAGTGCAGGTGTAGCATCAGTACAACCAACCCCATGTACTGAGTAAGAGCCGAGCCTAACCTCGGCGAAGTAGTGACGAGGCTAGACACGACAACAACAAATTACATGGACAGTTCTACAATATATAACAGGGAAATAACAGGAAATAAACAATTAAGTACGGCAAGACAGGGGACAAATAATGGGGAAAAACAAGAGAGAACAGTAATGAATCACTGACCAAGGCAACAATATAGAAGAGTAAAAGTCAACAGGAAGTAACAACACAAACAAATATGTACACGGCATCACCCTTCGTGTTTTTACTCTCATCCTCACAATGTAATAAATAAATAAAAGGGCACGGCATGTTCCTTCGTGCTTTTAAATGTAAAATCATGGCACGGCACCACCCTTCGTGCTTTTGCTCTCTTCCTCATAATGTAATGAATGAAATGAATACACGGCATCACCATTCATGCTTTACACTCTTCCTCACCCAAACAATAACAAAATAATATCTTGGCAAGGAAATCAACAGCATGAAACATGATTCATAATAACCCGGCAAGGGAAACAACAACCGAAATACTACCGTCCCGGCAAGGGACTCATCTATAACCAATCTCATCCAAGTATATAACTTAATGAAAAACAATCCTCAACTAGAAACAACTTATTATATGTCCTCTATCAAGTATTTCTCAACAATTGAATAACTTTAAAAGGAAATCTACTTCATAACACCATGAATATCGAAGAAAACCACGTAATACATCGAAACCGACTCACTGCATGCTTGACAAACAATATATAGGTACTCGTCACCTCACCTATAGATTGAACATGATAAAAAAAGTAGCACATACGACTCAACACCTATTCCCTCAAGCTAAAGTTAGGCCAAACACTTACCTCGACTCCAAGAATGCAAATCAAGCCTCTATCACCGCTTTTCCTCTTGAATCCGACTCCGAAACAGCCGTATCTAGACATAATTTACTCAATAACATCAATAATTACTCAATAATTCAATTTCACAGCCTAATTATAGATTTCCCAACATTCTTCCAAAAATTCCAATTTCGACCCTGGGTCCGCTTGGTCAAAACACGAGGTTCGGACCAAAACCCGATCACTCATTCCCCCACGAGCCCGAATATACAATTTATTTTGAAATCCGATCCCAAAACGAGGTCAAATTCTCGAAAATTCGAAAAGCCTTAACTTTACCCAAAACCCCAATTTCTACCCTTTAATTCCATGTTTCTAGGCCTAGAATCTAACAATGGTTATGAAAATGGAAGAAAATGAAGTTAAGATCACTTACCTATGAAGCTATGGTGGAAGAGGTGCTCCAAATTCGCCTAAGAGAGTTGGGGAAGATGAATTTTTGAGAAAAATGGGTTAAGTCCCGAAACTATTCTGTTTTTAGGCTTTTACAATGACTGGGCGAAAATACTCAGTGCGTTCGCGGCAAGAGGCGTGCGTTCGCACAAGCCACCTCCCGACTCTCCGCGATCGCATACACACATGTGCGTTCGCACAGTGTGTTTTGTTGCCCAGCCCCAACCCCCCCTCTAGCCCTATGCGTTCGCGCTTGGTTGGGTGCGTACGCGTAGAGCTTTCCCCTTATGCTCCGCGTTCGCACCTGGTTGGGTGCGATCGCACAATACTACCCAACCCCCTCCCCAGATTACCCTGTGCGTTCTCACAATACAAACTTCCAAACACCAGAAACAACAATAAAATATCAGATTTTTACCCCCTTTTTGCACTTCGACACCTACCCGAAACTCACCCGAGCCCTCGGGGCTCAAAACCAAATATATACACAATCTCATAAACATCCTACGGACTTATTCGAGTAATCAAAACACCAAAAAAACATCGTAAACATCGAATTAAACCTCAAAATCTATAGAAATTCTCAAAACTTCATTAACTTTCAAATTTTCCATTTTTAGTCTGAATCACGTCAAACTACGTCCGTTTCTTACCAAATTTCACAAATAACACATAATAAATATATTGAACCTGTTCCGGGCTCCAGAACCATAATATGGTCCCGATAACACAGGTTCCACATAAATTCTCATTTTCAAAAACCTTAATATTTTTTAGAAAATAATTTTCTCTAAAAATTCATTTCTCGAACTTGGGACCTCGGAATTCGATTCCGGGCATACGCCCAAGTCCCATATTTTCCTACGGACCCTCGGGGACTGTCAAATCATGGGTCCGGGTTCGTTTACTAAAAATGTTGACCAAAGTCAACTTTATTCAATTAATTATCATAAATTCAACATTTTATCAGTTTTCCACATAAAGGCTCCCCGGCTACGTTCTCGGGCTGCGCACGCATATCGAGATGAGATAAACGGATGCTTTCAGGGCCTCGAAATACAGATTTAGTTAAAATTACACGGGATGACCTTTTGGGTTATCACACATAATGCATCCTGTATTTATAGGTCGGAGTAGCATATAACACTGTATCCAAATACCTAGTCATTAGTTGCCATGGATCATCCTTCAATTTAAGGTCGGAATGTTCTAAAAGAATTATTAATTCTTTCTTTTCTTTTTGGTTATAAACCTCAAGGTTTTCATGACTTTCCTCTGTTATTACTGAGGAATATAATGGTACATTTGATGTACCTTTTTCATTTCTGGATTTCATAAAATCCTTGTATAACGGATGATCTGTATTACCTCCCTGAATACCTGCTATATTAGCAGCTATTAATTGTTGGTTACCCAGTTAAGCGAGAATATTATTCCCTCTACCATAAGAAGATGTTCTTCCTTTTCCTCTACTTCGAGGAGGTCGATATGTAGGCATCATGATCTGTAACAGACAACAAAAGAATTATGAATTCAAATATTCTCTAGTAAGAAAATGAGGGAGAGTATTATCTGACCGTTTTTGTATATTATGTCAAAATCAAATGGGGCTAATAATGCTTTCCACCGTGCAAACATCTGTTTGGATACATCATGCTTGAAATCTTTAGTAAAGATAAATTTTGTCGCTTGGCAGTCAGTTTTTATTAAAAACTTCTGATTATATAAATCAGTCCGAAATTTCATAACACATTTTACTATAGCAAGGATTTCCTTGGCTATAGTAGCATAATTCCTTTGGGAATTATTCCATTTTCCCGAATAGAATTAAACAAGATATTCTTGTTTATCCATTAGGGAATATTGTTTGAGTATTCCTCTATGCCCAATATCTGACGCATCAGTTTCAACAATTTTTTTCCCATGTCGGGTTAGCAAGAGTTAAACAAGGAATATTATTAACCTTCTATTTAATTCTTCTGACTGATTCTGTGTCACGACCCGATATCCCACCTTCAGGCCGGGATGGCGTCTAACGTTGAACCCGCTAGACAAGCCAATGTTTTGGTTAAATTTGTTATTTTCTTCATTTATGATATCTAAAAGAAAAACAATAAGCATGAACATTTGACTAAGATTGCGGAAGCTAAGAATTTATCAACTTAATATAATAAATATTACGAAATTCCGTACATAAACCCCCAGAACTGGTTTCACAATTTCACGGACAGTCTAAGATTACTAAAAACAAAAGTCAGAAATAAACAGATGTAGTTGTCTAGAAATACAAGATAAGACAGAAAGGGAAAAGATAAAATGGTGACGCCAAGGCCTGCGGACGCCTGCAGGTCTACCTCGGTGTCGTCGTGGACTGAAGGATACTCCCTCGCTCAATGTCCACTTGGTCCGGTGCTGTAATCTGCACAACATAAAGAAGTGCAGGTGTAGTATCAGTACAACCGACCCCATGTACTGAGTAAGTGCCGAACCTAACCTCGATGAAGTAGTGACGAGGCTAGGACACGACAATTAACGAATACCTGTGCAGTTCAATAATATAATAAAGAAGTAATGACAAGAAATAAACAGTTAATTACAAAGATGGGATTTACATGCTGGGGAAAAGGGCAATAATTCACTGAAATGACAACAAGATAATAACTGAAATGTATAAAATAACGGCAGGAATTAACAACTCTGAACTAATAAATAAACAGAACGGCATGACATGTCCGCTTGTGCTATAACCTCACAACACACTCGGCACGGCATGTCCCCTCGTGCATAAATAAATAATCACTCGGCACGGAATGTCTCCTCGTGCATAAATAAATAATCACTCGGCACGGAATGTCCCCTCGTGCATAACCTCACGACACTCGGCACAGAATGTCCCCTCATGCATAAATAAATAAACGCGTGGCACGGAATGTCCCCTCGTTCATAACCTCACAAAACACTCGGCACAGAATGTCCCCTCGTGCATAACATATATAAAAGCAACAATTTGACAGGAAGATTCAACAATAAGAAACCTTAAATGCACAGAAATGTTCGACAAGAATACTACCGTTCCGGCAAGGGATACAGCTATAATCAATCTCACTCAGATGTACAACTGAACGAATAATCCTCAACCGATCGAATAATCAATAATATTCTACAACATGAATTACCCTCAATGCATAACTTCTAGAATGACAATTACTTCATAACACAAAGAATATCAATGAAAACTACATATATCATAGAATTCGACTCACGGGCATGCTTGACCACAACATATAGGTACTCGTCACCTCACCTATATGTTGGAAATGGAATTATCACATAGAAATTAAGACTCAACACCTATTCCCTCAAGCTAAGGTTAGGCCAAACACTTACCTCGGCTCCAAGAATCCAAATCAAGCCTCTAGCACCGCTTTTCTTCTCGAACTCGACTCTGAAACAATCGTATCTAGACATAATTGACTAACATCAATAATTACTCAACAATTCAATTTCAAAGCCTAATTATAGATTTCCCAACATTCTTCCAAAAATTCCAAAAATCGACCCCGGGCTCGCTTGGTCCAAACACGAGGTTCGGACCAAAACCTGATCACCCATTCCCTCACGAGCCCGAATATACAATTTGTTTTGAAATCCGACCCCTAAAACGAGGTCAAATTTCCAAATATTCAAAAATCCCTAACTCTACCCAAAACCCCAATTTCTACCTTTGATTTCATGTTTTTAGGCCTAGAATCTAATAGATATTGATGAAAAATGGAAGAAAACAATGTTAGAATCACTTACCCAAGAGGCTATGGTGATGAAGTGCTTCAAAAATCGCCTAAGAGCTTTGGAGAAGAAAGGGTTTATGGAAAAATGGTGAAATCCCGAGTAAGTGTTCTGTTTTGGATCATTTAAATCGCTGGGCAAAAATGATCTACGCGATCGTGATAGGTCTCAAGCGATCGCTTAGAGTACTAGTCCTAGACAATTGCGATCGCGAAGAAATGAGTGAGATCGCGGAGAGTACTGGACAATGACCCTCGCGGTCGCGACCAAGCGACCGTGTCCGCGTAGTGTGATGTGCTACCCAGCCCCCAGATCCCTTTAACGCTATGCGATCGCGTGAGGCCCCTCGCGGTCGTGTAGAGCAATACCCCCGGGCTCCGCGATCGCTTCCTAGGCCCTGCGATCGTGTAGGGTTATTTCCCCACCCCCATCCACTTGAACATCGCGATCGCATGAATTGCACCGCGATCGCGAAGGGTAAATCACAGGACACCAGAATAGCAACAAAACACCAGATTTGTAGCCTAGGTAACACCCCGACGCCTACCCGAAACTCACCCGAGCCCTCGGGGCTCAAAACCAAATATACACACAACCTCAAAAACATCCTACGGACTTGTTCGAGTAATCAAAACACTAAAATAGCATCATAAACATCGAATTAAACCTCAAAATCTATAAAAATTCTCAAAAACCTCTTAAACTTCAAATCTTCCATTTTTTATCCGAATCACGTCAAATTAAGTCTGTTTCTTACCAATTTTCACAGATAACTCATATAAAACATATTTAACCTGTTCCGGGCTCCGGATTTGTAATACGGGCCCGATAACATAGGTTTCACATTAAATTTTATTTTCAAAAGCCTTTATATTTTTCAGAAAACAATTTTCTTTAAAAATTCCTTTCTCAAACTTGGGACCTCGAAATTCGATTTCGGGCATACTCCCAAGTCCCATATTTTTCTACGGACCCTCCGGGACCGTCAAATCACCGTTCCGAGTCTGTTTACCAAAAAGTTGATAAAAGTCAACTTTATTCAAATAATTATTATAAAAACATCATTTATCAATTTTTTCACATAACGGCTCCCCTGTTACGCACCCGGGCTACACACGCACATCGAGGTGAGATAAAAGGAGACTTTCATGACCTTAGTACACTGATTTAGCTAAAATTATACGGGATGACCTTTTGGGTCATTACATTCTGTATGTCTATCAGTTCATGCTTTAGGATTCTTCTTTAATCTATCATAAAGAAGAGAAGTATCTTTCGCCAAATCCTTTATGAAAAGAGAGATATAATTAAGGCTTCCCAAAAATCTTTGAAGTTGAGTTTTATCATTAATAATATCAGGGAATTTAGAGGCAAATTCTATACTCCTACTGATGGGAATAATTTTTTTATTTTCTATATTATGACCAAGGAATCTGATATTAGTTTGGAAAATAAGTATTTTTTATTTTGATATTACCAACCCATTTTGGATAATAATCTTTTTGAATAAATCTAAATGTTTGAAATGTATTTCAATATTTTTGAAAATACCAAGATATCATCAATATAAATTATTATAAAGTCTGTATAGGGTAGGAAAATATCATTCATAATTTTTTGAAATTCAGATTGGGCATTTTTCAAACCAAAAGGCATAACGTTCCATTCATATTGACCCACTGGAACATTAAAAGCCGTTTTATATTTATCATTTTCAGATATCTGAATTTGCCAATATCCTGATATTAAACCAAATTTTAAAAATATTATGGCACCATGTAATCTATCTAATAAATTTGTTTTATTTGGAATAGGATATCTAATCCATTTTAAAACTTTATTTAGAGGTTTATAGTTAATTACTAATCTAGGAACGCCTCGTTCTTGTTCAGCATGTTTATTAACATTAAAAGTTGTACAAGACCATTTTGATTTGGAGGGTCTTATTAAACCCTTTTGCTGTAAGGAACCAATTTCCTTTTTGCATAAAGCTAAATATTCAGAGTTCGTTTGACAAGGACGAGCCTTGGTAGGAATATTGCTTTCGAAAAAGTCATCTTCATAAGGAAGACTTATGATATGCTTTTTCCTATTCCAAAATTGATTGGGATGGTCCCCAAAAATTTGTAGAAAAAATTGGTTCTTTAAAATCCAATTTTTTCAATTAATTTAGGATTTTTTAAATCATGTTCAATAGTAATGGAACAAATCTCATTTTTCAAAAAATCAATTTATTTGATTTTTGCAGAAATATTATTTGAAATAATTTCATTCAGAAATATTTGAATGGGTTGAGTTATAAATTCAAAAGTTATGGCCTTTCCATTATAGGTGCTAGTAACACTTTTTTCATTCCAATGTTTAAAAAGAATGATTTTATGAAAAAATGAGACACCAAGAATGACTTCTTGAGCTATGTCTTTTACTAAAACAAAATTTTCTGGTATACAGACATCATGTAGGCAAATATAAGCTTTAAGTAATTTATATGAAATACACATTTGGTCACCACTAGCATTTTTCAATCTATGAGTTATTTTATGAAAATATCTTGAAGGAATTATTCCTTCTTTTATGCAATTTAAATCTACTCCACTATCAAATAAGGCAGTGAACTCTTTTTTGAAATTATAATATATTAAAAGAGTTATTTTTATTAAAAACTTTTGGGTAGTAAAATACTGTAATTTTTGTAGAAATTCATCTTCTGTATAATTTACAACTCCTAGCAATTTCCAACAGCTTCCTCATCAGATGTGCCTACATCAATGTCTTTTTCAGTAACATTAGTACTAAAATCTTTATTAACATCAATGCTAGAATTCTTTAATTTAAGAATTCTTTTATCTAAGGCTATATTTGAATCCTTTAACTAAAAAATTTCCCTTTTGAGATTATTAATCTCAGTATTCAAATCTTGAACAGTTGTCAGCCTACTAGACTGGGTTTTATCTCTGATAATCTTTCTGATATCAGGCATAGTATAAAGTTCTTTTTGAGAAGGAATTTCTTCTCTCTCTGTCCCTGATTTAGGGCTTGTAGGAAATTTATCAATGATTTGGGACCTTAATTCAGGGTCTTTGATAGCCCTTAATAGTTCTAATATACTATCATTGGTCTGGACATTGATATTCAAGTCTTTAAAGTGAGAATAAATAACATAAATATCATCATCAGTGTTACAACACTGTTTTGAGCATTGTCCCCCATTGCACGGTTCTTGCTCATCTTCAGAGGAAGATGGAATATAATCCTCTTCATGAAGAACTCTTAAGTCTTCATCGATTGATGAATTATATGTATATTATATATATATATATATATATATATATATATATATATATAATATACATATAATTCATCAATCGATGAAGACTTAAGAGTTCTTCATGAAGAGGATTATATTCCATCTTCCTCTGAAGATGAGCAAGAACCGTGCAATGGGGGACAATGCTCAAAACAGTGTTGTAACACTGATGATGATATTTATGTTATTTATTCTCACTTTAAAGACTTGAATATCAATGTCCAGACCAATGATAGTATATTAGAACTATTAAGGGCTATCAAAGACCCTGAATTAAGGTCCCAAATCATTGATAAATTTCCTACAAGCCCTAAATCAGGGACAGAGAGAGAAGAAATTCCTTCTCAAAAAGAACTTTATACTATGCCTGATATCAGAAAGATTATCAGAGATAAAACCCAGTCTAGTAGGCTGACAACTGTTCAAGATTTGAATACTGAGATTAATAATCTCAAAAGGGAAATTTTTTAGTTAAAGGATTCAAATATAGCCTTAGATAAAAGAATTCTTAAATTAAAGAATTCTAGCATTGATGTTAATAAAGATTTTAGTACTAATGTTACTGAAAAANATACAGTATATACATATACATATACTCTATATAATATACAGTATATATAATAGCTATATACTATATATATATATATATATATAGAGAGAGAGAGAGAGAGAATAATTTTAATATAGTCTACCTTTAATTTATAATAAAGTATATAGGCATTGAGTACTATACGATATCCTACAAACAATATATATATATATATATATATATATATGGGGAGAAGACAAGTTGGGTGATACCAATGAATCCAACGCTAAGAAACATGAAAGAAGTTTAAGAATTTGACACAAGAGAGATATGTGACATATTATTTTGATAATCTCCCCAAACTATGATAATTTTAAATTTAATGGAGTGATATGCTATAATTGGTATTTCTTATTTTTAAGGTTCCATAAATGAGTTTTAAGAGAGATATTAGGGATGAAAAGATAAATATAATTTAATTAGAACCTTATGCGATTTTAAAATAAGTTGTATCATATGTAATATTCAAGAAGTGATTGTAAGTTATTTAAATAAGTCTTAAAGAGGTTGCATTCTATGTAAATTCCTTATTGGGCTGTGTAGTCATTGGGCTTAATTAGTTTGAATGAAAAGATGTAATACATTTCTATACTGTGGCCTTTTAGTTAAGGCATTCAGAATGTTTGTTTGTCCTTGAAAAATCAAAAATTGGGTTAGATTTTAAAAATAGAACGGTTCATTAGTTTCAGGTACGCTTTTAATTAATTTATTATCGTAATTATGTACACGTTCATGTGACAGAGTTATGATTTTTCAAATAAATTAAGGTACATGTTCGCGTGACTTTGGCCAAATAATTTTAATATTAATTAAGGGTTATTAATTGTGTACACGTACGCTGTCACGACCCAAACTTCTAACTCAGGTCGTGATCGATGACGCCCAACACCGGAGTCAGGCAAGCCAACACTTGTTTATTAACGAGGTTACCTTATTTACTAAGATATTCAAATGCTTTCCAAGTTTTAAGTTAAGAATCGTTAAATGAAAAACGGATAAGTCATGCAACTCGAATCAATGAAACTCAAAACCATGAGCCAACGTATACAATTTAGCAAAATACCATAAGGGAGTGCCAGGACCTAGTGTCACAAGTCTACAGGCGGCTAGTGGAATATACAAAACTAGACAGAATAACTGTACTATTGTCTGAAGAAAATAGACAGAAATCATAAAAGACAACTCCAAGGTGCTGCTGAGAAACGCCAAGGGGAGCAACTCACCGTGAAGTCGGGTTCAGAATATGCTCTCAAGACCGCGCTCCGGTCTGATAACCAGATGCCCCTGCCTCAGAACCTGTACCATTAAGTACAGAAGCGTAGCATGAGTACATATAAACAAATATGTACCCAGCGAGTATCCCGTCTAAACTCGAAGAAGTAGTGACGAGAGGTAGACGTGATACTTACTAAGGTCAATAACAAATAATATGATTAAATTAATCTAGACAGGAATAGTAGTCATGGAAATCACTAAGGCATCAATTATATAAAACTGCAATTTATTCTCATGGGTCAAATAACAATTATCACAAAAGTTTCAAGTTCCCCTTCCACATGAAGCAATTTATTTAATAATAACAAGACTCTCAGACAACTACATAGCACATAGTATGCCGAAGCGTACGGCCGGAGCGACGCAAAAATAAATGTGCACTGCCGAGGGTCGAAAGGCTCGAACCATAGATGAATCTATTACCCCGCTCGTGAATCAAACATGCGACGCGGTTGACATAATGATAGGCTACCCCGCTCACAAATCATACATGCGACGCAGGTGCTCGTATACATACACAGAATTTATCAGGGATTTAGTAGTTTAACAAAGATCATACTTGGAGTCAAGAACACAAACAAATGAAGTTTTTCGAACATAACTTCCTAATATTCTCATGCCAATTCAAGGATAATAAGCAACTTACATACAAGTAGGAATACATGCAAAGCACAAAAGAGCCTGCTTCTGTGCCCTAAAAACTACCCGACATAACATAGTAGTAGCTACGCACGGACTCTCGTCACCCCGTGCGTGCGTAGCCCCCACAAGTAAGGACATTTTAATCATTTACAATCACTTATGGGGACAATTCCCTCTTACAAGGTTGGGATGGAGACTTACCTCGTGTCGAATCTACTTCTCGGACCAAGAACGCGCCCAAAACTCTGAACTCTACACCAGAGGACTCGAAACTAGCCAAATGTTATACAAATATATCAATTCATGCTCAAAGTATGGAAATTCTCCTACTTATTTAGTAAATTCATCATTCTTGAAGAAATCCCAAAATTCACCTCCGGGCCCGCACACTCGGATTCAAAAAATTCTCGAAGGAAACACTCACTCATAACCTAAGGATCATTAATATATGATTTTTGTATGATTTCATGGTATATAAGTGGGGAAATTCCCTTAAATTCCTCAAGCCCTAGGTTTCTACTCTAACCCTTGATTTACACTAATTAGGGTGTTAATGTACCTAGGAATTGATGTATTTAACCAAAATTTGAGTGGAAATAACTTACCTCTAGTAGCTAGGTCGTTTGGCTCCCTCTCAAGCTCCCAAAGTCGACAATGGAGAAAGAAATGGGGTGAAAAATGGTTAAGTCCCGTGTTTAAAGAACTCACTACCATCATTGATTTTGCACCTGCGGCTCGAGGACCGCACCTACGGTCTCGCACCTGCGAGTCAAGGCTTGCACCTGCGGAAGTGGCCAAGAAGGCCTAGGATCGCACCTGTGGAGGGAGGCCCGCACCTGCGGCTCCGCTCCTGCGGAATCATGTCTGCACCTGCGATAATAGACCTTCTCCCCTGGGGTCGCACGTGCGAGGCCTGGACCGCAGGAGCGGTCTCGCACCTGCGACTAGGCAACCGCACTTGCGGTCACACCAGTTCAGGTGCACCAGCGGTTAAGGCTGCTAGTTTTTGGCCTCGTTTGGTGCCCGGGAGGCACCTGGGACCACCCGATCCCCCGTCCAAATATACCAACAAGTCCTAAATCATATTACGAACTTGTTCGAGCCTTCGGAACACCGGAAACAATGCTAAAACTCAAAATTGCCCTTCAACCCCCTTAAAATCAAACTTAAGAACTTTAAGTTCTTGAATTCAGTTTCAATGCGCCGAACCGACCTAAACTACTCGAAATGACACCATATTTTGCAAAAAATTCATAAATGACATAACGGAACTATTGTTGGTCTCGAAATTCCGTTCGGGCCTCGATAACACAAAAACACGTTCCAAACCAAATTATGAACTTAAGGAAACTCCATTTTCACTATTTGGCGTCGAAACGCTTCCGGGTCATCCAAAACCAATTCCGGACATACGTACAAGTCCGAAATCATCATACAAAGCTACCGGAACCGTCAAAACTCGATTCCGAGGTCGTTTACTAAAAATGTTGACTGAAGTCAAACATGGCCAAAAAGGCCAACCTTAAGGGACTAAGTGTTCCTATACTGCTCTAAACACTTCTGAATCCCAAACCACCCGTCCCCGCAAGTCATAAATCACAATAAGCCGCTGTGGAAAGTTTCATTTAGGGAAACGGGGTCCGATAACGCAAAACGATCGGTCGGGTCGTTACATTCTCTACCTCTTAAAGAAACATTCGTCCTCGAACGGGTCTAGAATCATACCTGAAATGCCTAATAAGTGCGGATATCTGCTCCGTATGTCCTCCTCGGACTCCCAAGTCGCCTGCTCGACCGGTTGGCCCCTCCACTGGACCTTTACGGAAGAAACTCTCTTGGATATCAACTGGCGATCTTGTCTATCAACAATAGCAACTGGTTCCTTCTCGTAGCCCAGCCTCTCATCCAACTGAATAGTGCTAAAATCAACCACGTGAGAGAAGTCGACATGGTATCTCCGGAGCATGGATACATGAATGACCGGATGAACTCCTGATAAGCTGGGAGGTAAGGCAAGCTGATAAGCAACCTCCCCAACTCGCCTCAATACCTCGAAAGTACCTATAAACCTCGGGCTTATCTTGCCCTTCTTCCCAAACCTCATAATACCCTTCATCGGTGAGACCTTCAACAGAACCTTATCTCCCTCCATAAATGACACATCACGCGCCTTCTGATCCACGTAGCTCTTTTGTCTAGACTGTGTTGTGCGGAGCCTCTCTTGAATCAACTTCACCTTTTCAAAGGCATCTCTCACCAGGTCCGTGACATATAACTTAGCCTCGCCAGGCTCAAACCACCCGATAGGAGAAAGACATCGCCGACCATACAAAGCCTCAAATGGAGCCATCTCGATGCTGGACTGATAGCTGTTATTGTAAGCAAACTCGGCCAAAGGCAAGAACTGGTCCCACTGACCCCCAAAGTCAATCACACATGCCCGGAGCATGTCCTCCAATATCTGAACTGTACGCTCCGACTGACCATTAGTCTGAGGGTGAAATGTTGTGCTGAGGTCTATCTGGGTGCCTAACCCACTGTGCAATGCTCTCCAGAAATGCGAGGTGAACTGAGGACCCCGATCTGATATAATGGACACCGGCACACCATGCAATCGGACTATCTCCCGAATGTAGATTTGGGCAAACCTCTCAGAAGTATAAGTAGTAGCCATCGGAATGAAATATTCCGATTTGGTCAATCTATCCACAATGACCCAAACCGCGTCAACCTTTCGCAAAGTCCGAGGCAACCCAACCACGAAGTCCATAGTGATGTGATCCCACTTCCACTCAGGAATGAGCATCTGCTGAAGTAGGCCTCCTGGCCTCTGGTGCTCATACTTAACCTGCTGGCAGTTAAGACACCTAGCCACATACTCCACAATGTCCTTCTTCATCCGCCTCCACCAGAAATGCTGCTTCAAATCGCGATACATCTTCGTAGCACCAGGATGAACAGAATACCGAGAACTGTGTGCCTCCTCTAAAATCCTCCCCCTCAGGCAATCAACATTAGGAACACATAAACGGCCCTGGAGTCTTAGAACACCATCCTCACCAGTGGTAACCTCCTTGGTACCACCTTGAACCACTGTCTTTCGTAGCTCTGCCAAATACGGATCATTAAATTGCCGAGCCTTAATCTCCCCCAATAATGAAGACTGAGCAACCACATGTGCTAGAACTCGACGAGGCTCTGAAAGGTCCAATCTCACCAGGCGATTAGCCAAGGACTGAATGTCCAAGGCTAGAGGTCTCTCCTCCACCGTAATGTAAGCCAAGCTACCCATACTCTCTGCCTTCCTGCTCAAAGCATCTGCTACCACATTTGCCTTGCCCGGATGATAAAGAATGGCGATGTCATAATCCTTCAGCAACTCAAGCCACCTGCGCTGCCTCAAATTAAGATCCCCTTGCTTGAACAAGTGCTGCAAGCTACGGTGGTTTGTATAAACCTCACAAGACACCCCATACAAGTAATGCCTCCAAATATTAAGAGCATGAACAATCGCCGCCAACTCCAAATCGTGCACAGGGTAGCTGTGCTCATGAACCTTCAGCTAGCGCGAAGCATAAGCAATAACTCTCCCTTCCTGCATCAACACACATCCCAAGCCAACGCGTGAAGCGTCTCAATACACTATATACATCCCAGAACTGGAAGGCAATACTAGAACTGGTGCTGAGGTCAATGCCGTCTTGATCTTCTGAAAGCTCGCCTCACACTCGTCAAACCATCATAATGGGGCATTCTTCTGAGTCAATCTAGTCAATAAGGCTGCAATGGATGAAAACCCCTCCACAAATCGTTGATAGTAGCTTGCTAGACCCAAGAAGCTCCTGATTTCTGTAGCTGAAGTAGGACGTGGCCAACTCTGAACCGCCTCAAACTTCTTAGGATCAACCTTAATACCCTCTCCGGATACTACATGCCCCAAGAATGCCACAGAATCCAACCAAAACTCACACTTGGAGAACTTAGCATATAGCTTCTGTTCTCGCAAAGTCTGGAGCACAAATCTCAAATGATGCTCGTGCTCTTCCCGGCTACGTGAGTAAATCAAAATGTCGTCAATGAAGACGATGACAAATAATCGAAATACGGCCTTAACACCCTGTTCATCAGATCCATAAATGCTGTTGGGGCATTAGGCAAGACAAAGGACATCACCAGGAACTCATAGTGGCCATATCCCATACGGAAAGCAGTCTTCGGAACATCTGAGGCCCGAATCTTCAATTGATGATAGCCCGGCCTCAAGGCAATCTTAGAAAACACCTTAGCACCCTGCAACTGGTCAAACAAATCATCAATGTGCGTCAAAGGATACTTGTTCTTAATGGTGACCTTGTTCAACTCGTGGTAATCGATACACATCCGCATAGCCCCATCCTTCTTTTGCACAAATAGAACTGGAGCAACCCACGGCGACACACTCGGTCTGATGAACCCCTTAGACAACAACTCCTCAAGCTGCTCCTTCATCTCTTTCAGAGCTATACAGTACGGGGGAATGAAAATAGGCTGAGTGCCTGGAGCTACATCAATGCAGAAATCAATATCACGATCCGGAGGCATGCCCGGAAGGTGTGAAAGAAAGGCATCGGCAAACTCTCGAACAACTGACACTGAATCAATCGTCGGAGACTCGGCGGTGGTGTCCCGCACATAAGTAAGATACGCCAGACAAACCTTCTCGACCATATGTCGAGCCTTCAGGAAGGAAATATCTCTACTGGTTGCACTAATTGAGGAACCTCTCCACTCCAGCTTAGGCGACTCAGGCATGGCCTAAGTAACTGTCTTGGCATGGCAATCCAAGATGGCATGATAGGGAGATAGCTAATCCATCCCCAAAATAATCTCAAAATCAACCATGCCGAGCAACAGGAGGTCCGCTCTAGTCTCGAACCCACAGAAGGTGATCACACAAGATCGATAGATCTGGTCTACCACCATAGAATCGCCCACGGGGGTGGACACATATATAAGAGAATCCAAGGACTCGCGAGGAACATCCAGAAAACAAGCAAATAAGGCTGACACATATGAATAAGTGGATCCTGGATCAAATAGCATTGATGCCTCCCTACCACATACTAAAATAGTACTTGTGATCAGGGCGTCTAAGGCCACTGCATCTACTCGGGTCGGAATAGCATAGAATCTGGCTAGTGTACTTGAAGACTGACCTTCGTTGGACTGAATAGGAGCTAGCTGAGCTCCCCCTACCTGGCCTCCACCTCTGAGATGACCTCTACCAGCCTGTCCTCCACCTCTGGGTGGACGGGGCACCGGTGCTGGGTATGTAGGCTGGTAACTCTGCTGAACAGCCTTGCCCCGCCTTGGACAAGTCCTCCTCATGTGGCCTGAATCCCCACACTCAAAACATCTCATTGGTGGCATGGTATGCTTCCCTGAAGAAGAACCCTGGATAGCTGGGGGACGGTGAGAACCCTCTGGCATAGCACTGAAGTAAGGACTAGAAGACCTCTGATGACCTAAATACCCGCCGGAGGAACCCTGAATGGCTGGTGGGCAGTGCGAACTCTCCGGCATGGCGCTGAAATAAGGCCTCACTGGAGCACCACGAAGAGGTGGTGGAGGAGCTGAATATGGAGGTCTGTCAGGCTGGCCTCTACTGAACTAACCTCTGTCCCTAGCTGGGGAACCTCTGAAATATCCAGAAAACCTTGCCCTCTTGTCCTGCTGACCCTGTTCTCTGTCCCTCGAGCGATAACCCTCAATCCGGCGAGCTATGTCGACCACAAGATGATAGGGATTACCCATCTCCACCTCTCGGGCCATGTTGGCCCTAATACCTGAGTGCAGCCCAGCTACAAACCTCCGCACTCTCTCAGCATCAGTAGGAAGTATCATAAGGGCATGACGAGATAACTCTGAAAATCTGGACTCGTAGTCTGTCACTGACATCTGCCCCTACTCCAGTTGCTCAAACTAATACCGTAGCTATTCCCTCTCTGAGGGTGGAATATACATGTCCAAGAACAGCTGAGTGAACTGCTCCCATGTGAGAGGGGGGAACTTGCTGGCCTGCCAAGGATAAATGACTGCCACCATCTGCGGGCCCTGCCCTCTAGCTGAAAAGTAGTGAAATCAACTCCATGGGACTCCAGAATCCTCATGTTGTGCAGTCTGTCCCTGCACCTATCAATGAAGTCCTGGGCATCCTCTCCCCTCTCACCTCCGAAGACAGGAGGGTGAAATCGAGTCCATCTATCGAGTAGCTTCTGCGGATCACCGTCCGCAGCTGGTCTGAGCTATGGTGCTGCTGCTACCGGTTGTGCTCCGCCCACGGGCAGTGTACCCAGAGTCTGATATACCGCCGCTGCATGTCCTGCGGCCTGGGCAGTAGGGGTATGGACTCCCCCTCCTGCTTAAGATGTGGCAGGATCCGGTGGAAATAAACTAGCCTGGGTCATAGTGTCCATGAACCGCATCATACGGCCCATGACCTCCTAGACGCCTGGTGCAGTCATGAAATCAATCGGAGCTGGATCTGCTGGGGGAGAACCTCACCCTGCTCCTCAGTAATGGTATCCTCTGCTGGATCCGCTGGGGGTGCTAAGGAACAACTCTGGGACGCCCTCGTCTCCTACCTCGGCCTAATGCCCTCCCCCGGCCTCTGCCATAGCCTCGGAAGGCGGGGGTAGCGACATCTCCCGGGCCAGGAACGTTAATTGCACGAGTCCTCACCATCTGTGAGAGAATAGAAGAGGGAGATTTAGTAAACCATCGACTGCACGATAGAATATGATAAATAGAGGTTTCCTAAAACCATATAGCCTCCCGAAGATAAATACAGACGTCTCCGTATCGATCCGCAAGACTCTATTAGGTTTGCCTGTGACTTGTGAGACCTACGTGAACCTAGGGCTCTGATACCATGTTGTCACGACCAAATTTTCTAACTCAGGTCTTGATGGCGCCCAACACCGGAGTCAGGAAAGCCAACACTTGTTTACTAACGAGGTTACCTTATTTACTAAGATATTCAAATGCTTGCCAAGTTTTAAGTTAGGAATTGTTAAATGAAAAATGGATAAGTCATGCAACTCGAATTAATGAAACTCAAAACCATGAGCCAACATATACAGTTTAGCAAAATACCATAAGGTTTACTACGAGTGCCAGGACCTAGTATCACAAGTCTACAGGCGGCTAGTGGAATATACAAAACTAGACAGAATAACTATACTACTGTCTGAAGAAAATAGACAGAAATCACAAAAGACAACTCCAAGGTGCTGCTGAGAAACGCCAAGGGGAGAAACTCACCGTGAAGTCGGTTCTAGAATATGATCTCAAGACCGCGCTCCGGTCTGATAACCAGATGCACCTACCTCAGAACCTGTACAATTAAGTACAGAAGCGTAGCATGAGTACATATAAACAAATATGTACCCAGTGAGTATACCGTCTAAACCCGAAGAAGTAGTGACAAGAGGTAGACGTGATACTTACTAGGGTCAATAACAAATAATATGATTAAATAAATCTAGACAGGAATAGTAGTCATGGAAATCACTAAGGCATGAAGTATCAATTATATAAAACTGCAATTTATTCTCATGAGTCGAATAACAATTATCACAAAAGTCCCAAGTTCCCTTTCCACATGAAGAAATTTATTTAATAATAACAAGACTCTCAGTCAAATACATAGCACATAGTATGCCGAAGCGTACAGCCGGAGCGACGCAAAAATAAATGTGCACTACTGAGGGTCGAACGGCTTGAACCATATATGCATCTATTACCCCGCTCGCGAATCGAACATGCGACGCGGTTTACATAATGATAGGCTACCCCGCTCCCGAATCATACATGCGACGCGGGTGCTCGTATACATACACAGAATTTATCAGGGATTTAGTAGTTTAACAGAGATCATACTTGGAGTCAAGAACTCAAACAAATGAAGTTTTTCGAACATAACTTCCTAATATTCTCATGCCAATTCAAGGATAATAAGTAACTTACATACAAGTAGGAATACATGCAAAGCACAAAAGAGCCTGCTTGTGTGCCCTAAAAACTACCCGACATAACATAGTAGTAGCTACGCACGGACTCTCTTCACCCCGTGCGTGCGTAGGCCCCGCAAGTAAGGACATTTTAATCATTTACAATCACCTATGGGGATAATTCCCTCTTACAAGGTTGGAAAGGAAGCTCACCTCGTGTCGAAACTAATTCTCGGACCAAGAACGCGCCCAAAACTCTGAACTCTACACCCGAAGACTCGAAACTAGCAAAATGTTATACAAATATATCAATTCATGCTCAAAGTATGGAAATTCTCCTACTTATTTAGTAAATTCATCATTCTTGAAGAAATCCCAAAATTCACCCCAGGGCCCGCACACTCAGATTCCAAAAATTCTCGAAGGAAACACTCACCCATAGCCTAAGGATCATTAATATATGATTTTTGTATGATTTCATGGTAGATAAGTAGGGAAATTCCCTAAAAATCTTCAAGCTCTAGGTTTCTACTCTAACCTTTGATTTACACTAATTAGGGTGTTAATCTACCTAGGAATTGATGTATTTAACCAACATTTGAGTGGAAATAACTTACCTCTAGTAGCTAGGTCGTTTGGCTCCCTCTCAAGCTCCCAAAGTCGACAATGGAGGAAGAAATGGGGTGAAAAATGGTTAAGTCTCGTGTTTAAAGAACTCACTATCATCAATGATTTCGTACCTGCGGTGTCGTACCTGCGGTGTCGCACCTGCGAGCCAACGCTCGCACCTGCGGAAGTGGCCAAGAAGGCCTGGGATTGCACCTTCGGAGGGAGGCCCGCACCTGCGGCTCCGCTCCTATGGAGTCATGTCCGCACCTGCGATAATGGACCTTCTCCCCTGGGGCCGCACCTGCGACGCCGAGACCGCAGGAGTGGTATCGCACCTGCGACTGGGCAACTGCACCTGCGGTCACACCAAATCAGGTGCACCAGCAGTTAAGGCTACCGGTTTTTGGCCTCATTTGATGCTCGGGAGGCACTTGGGCCCACCCGAGCCCCCGTCCAAATATAGCAACAAGTCCTAAATCATATTACGGACTCGCTTGAGCCTTCAGAACACCCGAAACAACGCTAAAACTCAAAATCGCCCCTCAAACCCCTTAGAATCAAACGTAAGAACTTTAAGTTCTTGAATTCGGTTTCAATGCGCCAAACAGACCTATACTACTCGGAATGACACCAAATTTTGCAAGCAAGTAATAAATGACATAACGGAACTATTCCCGGTCTTGGAATTCCGTTCGGACCTCGATAACACAAAAACACGTTCCAAACCAAATTATGAACTTAAGGAAATTCCATTTTCTCTATTTGGCGTCGAAACGCTCCCGGGTAATCCAAAACCCATTCCGGACATACGTACAAGTCCGAAATCATCATACGAAGCTACCGGAACTATCAAAACTCGATTCCTAGGTCGTTTACTAAAAATATTGACCAAAGTCAAACATGGCCAATAAGGCTAACCTTAAGGGACTAAGTGTTCCTATACTGCTCTAAATACTTCCGAATCCCGAACCACCCATCCCCGCAATTCATAAATCATAATAATCCTCTGTGGGAAGTTTCATTTAGGGAAACAGGATCCGATAATACAAAACGACCGGTCGGGTTGTTACATACGCGTGACATGATTTTCGAAACACCAAACTAAACGGGTATACGTACGCGTAACGCGCATTAAGGTAATCCTTTAGATAAATTAATTAATTAAAAGCGGTAAAGGATAAATACACAGAGGTTCCAAAATGAGTAATTAGATTAAATCAGCCAAGTATGAATCATAAAGCGACTGTGCTAGAACTACGGAATTCGGGAGTGCCTAACACCTTCTCCCGGATTAACAGAATTCCTTTCCCGGATTTTTGGTTCGCAGACTTTAAAACAGAGACAAAATTTCCTCGATTTGGGATTTTAAATAAATAAATGGTGTCCCGGAATACCATAAAAAATTTGGGTGGCTACTCTGAATTTAAATAAATAATCTCATTTCGATTATGTCATTTAAATTGGAAAAACTCCCTTATCCCACCTTTTTGGAAAAAGGAGGTGTGACAGCCACAATGATTACATACGGAGCGATTTCTTGTCCTAGATGTGAAATTATGGGAAGTTGACTTATTTGATTTGGCTGAACTGTGACTGGTGGAATTTCGCAATCCATTCAGTTGAAGTTGAAGTTCATTAACTTCATCTTGAAGCATGTCTCTTTTAATTTCACATCCCTCTAATTTCAGTACCCAATCTTTTTTTTCTCTTTGGATGTTTCGAAGTTCATTTAGAACTTTTTCAATGTCTGCAAGAGCTATATCAATAAATTCTTGAAGTTCATTACATTTAGGACATATAGGTAAATGTACCTCACTTGTTCCTTCATCTGCCATGAGGCCAAGCTCACCTGAATCTTCATCACTATCTTCTTTGATGGCCATAAATCACATGTTGACGATTTCCTCATGATCAGATTCTTCTTCATTACTCCATACTCCAAAAGACTTCTTATTATGGAAATTTCTGCTTAGTTTCTTTTCCAGCTCAGGGCATTTATCTTGAATGTGTCGATATTTTTAACATTCATAGAATCTTCCATCATTTTTGTCATTATCATTACCCATATTTCCCTTTCTGAAATTTGGTTTACCTCTTCTTGATGTACTTGTCTGTCTCAATATATTTTCTCAAAGGCAATTAGATCACCTCTAAGTTCATCATATGACGTCTTGTCGAGATCCTGACATTCTAGAGCAATGACTTTGGATTGCCAAATAGTGGGTAGACTTCTTAGAGTTTTCCTCACCTAGTCTCCACTTCTAATTGGTCTACCAAAGGATTTTAAGTCTCCAAGGATTTTGCTGAACTAGGAGAACATTTCATCCACTTATTCTCCATCTTCCATTTGAAACAATTCATAATCACGAACCAGGAGATAGATCCTTATTTCTTTTACATTGTTTGTTCCTTCAAACTTGTCCCACATTTCTTTTGCAGTTTCACAACTTGATTCCTTTTCATAATATTTTCTACTTATGGCATTATACAAGATATTTTTTGCCTTGACATTCACTTGCATAACATCTGCTTGTTCTTCAGTGTACTCATCTAAGTCAAGTGGATCAGATGATATTATGATCTCACTGTCTTTGTCCTTCCTTGGAGGAATCGGAAGATTTTCCTTCTTGATCACATGTCACAGTTTAGTGTCGTATGACATAGTGTAGGTTTACATACGCACTTTCCAGTGTGAGAAGTGTTGGCCATTGAAGTAAGATGGTCTTACCTGAGAGGTTCCTTCTTGGAATAGTGCTCCAACGACTTTATTTGATGCCATGATCTTTTCCTCACTCGTTGTTAGGCAATGCTTGTGAGTCCTCCCTTTGATACCAAGTGAATTTACAAGAGGGGAGGGGATGGTGAATTGTAACCGATTTTAAAATTTAGTTGACAACGAGAGGAATTAGTCGACTAAACTTTTCAGCAGGTTTGATTTGCAGAAGAAGAAAATTGTGTAGAATAAAAGTAAATAAGGCACGAGAATTTTATAGTGTTTAGTGCCGGTATGGTACCTACATCAAGTTCCCTTGGGTCATAAGGGTTCTCTTAGATCTTTAATAAGTCATTACAACAGTGGTGGTTTTAGTACGTTTATCACCAACGATAGCAACAATGAATGTCTAACTTTGACACAACTCTTGCTTTGTTTTCTAACTTTTCCTAATTTTTGTGACACTTGTAAACTCAAAAATAAAATGTTTGTACTAAGAACTAGAAAGGTATAAAAACATGTGCTAAGTTGCATGAGCTTCCTTGTCTTTCCACTTCTTCTTTAATAATGCCTGATGAAGCTTCTGATTTCTCTTTTACGGGATTGCAAAAGATCATTGATTGGAGGTCTTTTCCTTGCGAGGCATAATTTTCTAAGAGTAGAACCCAATGGTAGCCTCATGAATCTAGCTTGAGAGGTTTGGCCAGATTCATTCTCAGTTTGAAGTTTGGATCCTTCATCTTTCCAATTAACTTCTCTTAAATACTTTAGCATATTTTTCTTGATTGAATATCTTTCCATCCCTGTATGCTCGAGAATATTTTGCTTGTTTGATTGATTCTCTTTCTTTCCTTGTTGTTTGTTCGATTGATTCTCTTTCCATCTTGGTATCCATTTGATATGGAGTTTGAATAACATAGTTGTTGGCTCCCTTTGATATGCTTAGATGATTTTCTGTCCTTCCTTGAATTCATCAGAGCCGTTGCGAATCTGCACACAAAGTTGAATGGAATTAGTCAAGGCTTTTGATAATTGATCATTATTAAAATTCTAAACCTAACATTTGGTGCTCGCGTTGATCCACTAATTCATATTTGTGTTGAAAATTTCACTTGGGGCAAAGCATTCCTTCTAAAGGCACAGAAAATTAGGATGTTCATTGTTTACGATGCATATATATATCATAATTGATCTTAAGAGTCTATATTTGAAATGGTAAAGTTGCATTTCCAACATTGCGATTATAACTTGATTTTTATTATTCTTTAAACCTATTTAAAAAATAATCCATCTAGATAGACTTATTCGTATTCTCCCGTTTCATAGAATATGTAAATTACAACTAATGCTCCAAGCTGATTGGAAAATAGATGGTATAATAATTTGAGATAGACGTCTATAATTCCAAAAGGCACTAGAAATTTATAAATATCAGTTCAGGAATCGAATTCTCTTGGGTGGATAGAGAGATTGGTGATAGGTACAACCTTGACAGTATCTTTTTATAAGGTAATATTTTTATGGAAATAATACATTATCTTAGGAAATCGTTTCTTAGAGCGTTTTTCGTTGTTTGGTTTGATAATAGCAAGTAGCTAACATGTGATAATTGTATAAGGTGTAATATTGGATATAAAAATAATATTTCAGTTATTTTTTATTATGAAATTTTCAATATTTATGTGTGGATTGAAACAAGTAAGATCAAATAAGAGTTAAGACACTTGTAAAGGAAAATGGAAAAGGGCCAAAGCTGCCCTTAAATTAGTCGCTTCATACTAAAAGTGCCACTCGTTACCTATTTTGCTAAGAATGACCCTACACTTCAAGAATTGGCCTATAAATTCCTTATTTCTAACGGACTATATATCAATAAAAGAATCTCTTTATTACACGTGGCCATTTTTGATTGGTATTAAATATGATACCACCCAACCCATATTTCTTCCCACACACTATCCATCCAGACCGATCTGATCATTTAAAAACCATTTTAGCCCTTTAAAATACAAATTTTATTTCATTCTTCACTTATTCCATATACTCTTCTGAAAAAAGCAAAATGGTCGGTGATTTTGAAGGTTATCGACAATTTTCTCCTACGATATTGTATTGAAGTTGGCGGATTCAAGTTGTCTTTAAAATAAAAGTCTTCTCTTCATTCAAGTAAGGTTTTATTGTCGTATTCGTGCTTAGGGTTTTTGGAATCTTCCATCTAGTGTTACCTTCGATGTGATGTGATATTTTAGATGTGTCTTCAATGCTAGTAGGCAACTTTATTTAGTCATTTTTTGGTTACATGTGGTCCTGCATTAATTGTTGTTTCAGATTAACAACTTACAATTAAATTTTCTTTGTTAGTTTACTTAACTGCTAAAATATTGACCTTCTTTATTTGATTTGATTATTGCAAGGGCTGATTGATGTTGCTACAACTGTGGTTCCTAAATCACATCACAGATGGAGTGTAGGCATATACAAACTAAATGGATCAAGAACTGGAGGGGCGTAAAGATGAAAAAACGGTTATGGTGGTGCGCTTGGAGAACTTATGATGGAGAATTCAAGGATCAATCGAGGACCTTAAGGACCACATGCAACCCAAAAAAAAACTAAATAAATACATCTACTAGCATTGAAGACACAATTGAAACATTATAACACATCGAAAGTGTCACGACCCAACCCTGTCGTGATGACGCCTATCGTGGTACTAGGCCAGCCGAAAAATTACCAAAAACACATTGATATTTTCATTTCAAAAGATCAAATTCAAAGCTACTCATAATATACCCTTCACAAAAGAGTTCAACTAATAATAGAAGTGCAAAAAAGAAAGCCCGACATCGGGGTGTCACTAGTCATGAGCATATTCTACAATCGTCTGATAATATCAAGACTAACATAGTCTGGAAATAACTAAATACAACTAAGGGGAGATAAGGGGGAAGAAAAGCAGGGTTGCGGTCGCCGGGCAGTTACCTTGCTACCTCCGGGAATCTGCGTCAGGAATAATCAACAACCACTACCGTGTCTAGAAACACCTGGATATGCACACAAGGTGCAGGAAGTAACGTGAGTACGCCAACTTAGTAAGTAACAGAAGTAAATAAAGACTGAGAAGTAGTGACGAGCAAAGATACAAGTAAAGTTCATATCACCAAAATTCAGTAAAATACGACATGCTTTAAAACCAGTGTTTAAGTCAAATCAGCTCGTTTAAATCAAAATCCACTAAAATCATTTAAAATATCTTTCAACCCATTTTAAACAAAGGCTCAATGCAGATGTGAGCACAAATGATGAAATAATATACAGTCCCTCGGACAAACACCACTCATATACAATCCCTCGAGCAAACATCACTCATATACATCCCATCGGGCAAACATCACTCAGTCCTCCCAATCGCTCATGCCTCACAGTCACTCATGCCTCCCAATCACTCAACACTCGGCACTCAGCACTCGCACTCAGTAAGTACCTGCACTCACTGGGGGTGTGTACAGACTCCGAGGGGCTCCTTCAGCCTAGCACTATATCAATGCCCATCGTGGCAGAAGCAATAAAACATGTTGCGGTGTGCAACCCGATCCCATAAATATCCTCACAAATAAGGCGCCTCACTCAATCATAAACCTCTCATGCCTCTCGGGCTCTCAGAAATCAAAGTAATCAGCCCAAACAATATTTATATGATGCATTACAATAGAGTAATAGAGACTGAGCTATGCAGTAAAATATGATAAACATGATTGAGTATAGATTTTGATTCAAAACAATGAAAGGACAACAGAAAAAGACCTCTAAGGGTCCAAACAACACTGGCATAAGGCCTAAACATGGTATCCAGCTTGATTTTCAGAATTTCTTTCTAAAACATGTAAGAAACATGTAGTTTCAACAACATATTCAACATTACCGTTGATACGAAACAGATCAAGTTCCAATCCTCAACGGTGCACGCTCACACGCCCGTCACCTAGCATGTGCGTCACATCCAAATAATCACATGACATAAAATATTCGGGGTTTCATACCCTCAAGACTAGATTTATAACCGTTACTTACCTCAAACCGATCAAATCTCTACTCCGCAATGATCTTACCCCTCGATTCGGCCTCCATATTCTCCGAATCTATTTACAACCAGTACAATGCCATCAATATATGCTAAAGGAATGAATTCCACAAGAAAAACTATCAAATAGACTCAAAACCCGAAATTGGCTCAAACTCGGCCCCCAGGCCCACGTCTCAAAATCCGACAAAAATTATAAAACTTTAAAGCCCATTTACTCGCGAGTCTAACCATACCAAATTTACTCAAATTCGACAACAAAATCCCATTCAAAACCCAAATTTTTTATCTCAAGAACTCTTCCACTTTTCCCCCAATTTTCACCCCAAATCACAACTTAGATGAAATCAAGATATAATCATGGAATTTAACCAAACCAAGTGAGAAAAACTTACCCCAATCAACTCTCTGAAAATGCCTTAAAATATCGCCCAATTCTGTTGTCTCTAGCTCAAAATATGAGAAATCAGTTCAAACCCTCGATTGTGAATTTTGACACTGCTGTCCAGATTTTCTTTTTCGCGAACGCGGTCCTCTCGCGTTCGGGTAGACCAACCCAGACTGCCTTTCCATTTTACTCTTCGCGAACGTGACAACTTATCACGACCCCAAATCCTAAGATGGTCGTGATGGCACCTATCATAGATCTAGGCTAGCAAAACATTTCGCGTATTAACTTAAAACTTATCATAAATTTCAAATCGTTCCAATACTTCATAAAATTCTTTAGATTTCACAACTTTACACAAAACAAAATGTAATAAAAAGTCTAGATACTGCCCTAAAACCTAGAGTCAACCCGTCATGAGCATCTACGAATAGTACCAAAATAAACTCTACTTTCGTACTACATCAAGTCTAGGATCAAGGAACTAATACAAGAATAATAAAGGGAAAAGAGAAAGTTGTGGACGCCAAAGAAGCTACCTCAGAATCCCAACTACGGCTCCAAGAGAAAAGACGGAAGCTAGCGCTCGGAACCAACAACTGTATCTGCACACAGGGGTGCAGGGAGTAATGTGAGTACGCCAACTCAGTAGTAATGAAAATAAATCAGGGGTGAGCAGTAAGAAACACATAGGATCAAATCATCAATTCACAATAAGCACAGTCTTTCTTTCCAACAATGTATACATTAAATCATCACGCTTTAAAAGCCTATTTCCGTGAAAATCCTTTGAAAATGGAAAATTTCCAAAAGTTTCAGTAAAAAGATCAAGAAGTTCAATGTAAAAGGATATGAATCATAAGTAGCCACTAGGGAAAAAACATCAATAATAAACCGCCCCCCGGGCATAACATCACTCAGAATCGGTCCATCAGCATGCCTCACAATCACTCATAATCAACCACTCGGGCAACCTCACAGCCACTCATGCCTCCCAATCACTCGTAACTCGGCACTCGTCACTCGCACTCAGCAGGTACCAGCACTCACTAGGGGTGTACAGAGTCCGTAGGGGCTCCTACAACCCAAGAGCTAATATCAAGCCATCTCGTGGCATAAATCACTCGGTTTTCGGCCTCTCATATACCATACACAAATTACATGTTACGGCGTGTAGCCCGATCCCATCATATCCTCACAACATTGTCTCTCAGCCTCACTCAACCAAAAATTCTCAAAATGCCACCCGGGCTATCAACAAGCGGGGTACTCGACCCAAAACAGTATTTTATTTCACAAAGATGGTGTAAACAAGTCTGAGTTTTGAAAATAACTAAACATGATGTGGCTGAGTGAAAAATCATGAATCAATACAATGAGAAATACCAAAAATATCCCCAAGGGGTCTAAAAAGGTCGGCACAAGGCCCCAAGCATTGCATTCATCCCAAATATAGAAAAGAGTTTATAAGCACGGTTTATCATGTGATTTAAAAGTAATTACGCAACTCAATAATTACCATGGGAAGGACAAAGTCCAAATCCCCAATCAGTTCACGCCACACACTCGTCATCCAGCATGTGTGTCACTCCAAATAGTGAGAAAATACTAAGTCTGGGGTTTCATTCCCTCATGACAAGATTTATAGTCATTACTTACCTCAAACCGGCCCGAAAACTACTCTGCGATGCTCTTGCCTCTCGAATCGGCTCCCAATTTCCCCAAATCTACCAAAACCAGATTAATAACATCAAAATATGCTAGGGAGATGAAACCCACTCGAAAATTATCACAATAGAGCACAAATCCTGAAAATGGCCAAACCCGACCCTCGGGCCCACATCTCGAAATTCGATAAAAATGACAAAACTAGAATCCTTATCCTTCCACGAGTCTACCCATATAAAATACATCAAAATCCAACCACAAATGACCCTTAAATTCCTCAATCAAAGTCTCCAAATTCCCAAGCCACCAATATTTTCTATGTGATTATTGGACTGATTTAGGGTGAAATCTATGGAAATTAGTGCCTATTCAAAACCCTCTCTCAAAGCTCAATCCTGGATGAAAATATTGGTGAAATAGCTCAAATTCGCGAAGGCTGGTATTTATACCATCATGCCTAGTGAAATCGCACCTGCGGACCCGCACCTACTGTCCCAGGTGAGCACCTGCGGAGGTCACTTAAATCTAAATTTTCGCACCTACGGCTTCGTAGGTGCGGCCAAATTCTCGCACTTGTGACCTTCCCTCAACTGGGCCAATTCCGCACTTGCGCGCCTTTTCCGCACTTGCGGAGATCGCACCTGCGCTCATCTATCCATAAGTGCGGCCACACCGGATGGGCAGCACCAGTAGCATTTCAGCTGCATTTTCCAACTTCCAAGTCCCCGATGGCTATTAGAAATCAACCCGAGCCCCTCGGGACCGCAACCCAAAAATACAAATAAGTCATAAACGATCACTCGGACTTGGTCGAACCCTCGAAACACCCAAAATAACATCGAAACTCCAATTCAACCCATGATTCAAGTCTAAGATTCCTAAAACTTCCAAAAATCACCAACTATGCCGAAACCAACCAAAACACGTCCGAATGGACCTGAAAATTTGCACACACGTCAAAAATGACACTACGGACCTGTTCAAACTTCCGGAATTCCATTCCAACCCCGATAGCTAATTTTTTCACTGCCTACCGAAAATCGCCAAAAACTCATTTTCGCCAATTCAAGCTACTCCGGACATCCAAACCACATTTTGAACACGCTCCTAAGTCCCAAATCACGTAACGTAGCTATCTGAGCCATAAAATCTACATTTCGAGGTCGTTTACCAATAAGTCAACTCCTAGTTGACTTTTCCCACTATTAAGCCAATTCAAGAGATTAAGTGTCTCAATTCTCACCACGACCACTCCAAACGCGAACCAACCGACCCAACACATCATGATTAGGTTAATTAACATAAGACAAAGCTGAAACAAGGGAAACGGGGCTAATCTCACGGAACGACCGACCGGGTCGTTACATTCTCCCCCTCTTAAACAAACGTTCGTCCTCGAATGGGTCTTGAAACATATCTGGAGCCTCAAATAAGTGAGGATATCTACCCTCTCCACTGCACCTTCACTGAAGCTGTATCCTTAGACCTCAACCTTCTAACCTGACGACCCAAAATAGCCACTGACTCTAACTCATATGACATATCACCCTCGAGCTGAACCGTGCTGAAGTCTAACACATGAGACGGGTCACCAACATACTTCCGGAGCATCGAAACATGAAATACCAGATGAACACTCGACAAGATGGGTGGCAAAGCAAGTCTATAAGCCACCTCCCCAACCTTCTGAAGCACCTCAAAAGGCCCAATGAACCGGGGACTCAACTTTCCCCTCTTCCCGAACCTCATAACACCCTTCATGGGTGACACCTTCCGCAGTACCTTCTCCCCATCCATAAAAGACACATCCCGTACCTTTCGGTCCACATAACGCTTCTGCCTAGACTGCGCCTTACGAAGCCGCTCCTGAATCAACTTCACCTTATCCAACGCATCCTGCACCAAGTCTGTGCCTACTGGCCTAACCTCACCCGGCTCGAACCAACCAACCGGAGATCTACACCTCCTACCATATAAAGCCTTATACGGAGCCATCTAGATACTCGACTGATAACTATTATTATATGCAAACTCCGCAGAACCTGGTCCCATGAACCCCCAAAATCAATGACACAAGCACGCAACATGTCCTCTAGGATCTGAATAGTACGCTCTGACTGACCGTTAGTCGGAGGATGAAATGTTGTGCTCAACTCGACCTGAGTACCTAATCTCTCTGCACAGCCATCCAAAACTAAGATGTAAACTGAGTAACTCTGTCTGAAATGGTAGAAGCTGGAACACCATGCAATCGGACAATATCCCTAATATAAACCTCAGCCAACCGCTCTGAAGAATAGATAGTACCAACCGGAATGAAGTGCGCGTACTTGGTCAGCTGATCCACAATAACCCATATAGCATCAAACCTCCTCGAAGTCCGTGGAAGCCCAACTACGAAGTCCATGGTGATCCGCTCCCAATTCCACTCTGGAATATCTAACCTCTGAAGTAATCCACCTGGCCTCTGGTGCTCATACTTGACCTGATGACAGTTGAGACACCGAGCTACAAACTCAACAATATCTTTCTTCATCCACCTCCACCAATAATATTGTCTCAGATCCTGGTACATCTTCGCGGCACCCCGTTGGATGGAATACCGCGGGCTATGGGCCTCTGCTAGAATCAACTCTCAAAGCCCATCCACATTGGGCACACATATCCGGCCCTGCATCCTCATAACACCTTCCTCCCAAATAGCCATATCTCTGGCATCACCTCGCCGGACCCTATCCTGAAAAACGAGTAAATGTGGGTCATCATACTGGCGCTATCTGATCCGGTCATAAAGAGAAGACCTGGAGGCTACACAAGCCAATACCCGAGGGGGCTCTGATATGTCCAACCTCACAAACTGACTTGCTAAGGCCTGAACATCAAGTGCTAATGGTCTCTATGCTGCTGGAAGATAAGCTAGACTCCCCAAACTCTTTGCTCTGCGACTCAAGACATCGGCCATTACATTGGCATTCCCCGGATGGTATAGAATAGTGATGTCATAATCCTTGAGAAGCTCCAACCATCTCCTATGACGCAAACTCAAATCCTTTTGCTTAAACAGATGCTGCAGATTACGGTGATCAGTGAAAACCTCACAATGTACTCCATACAAATAGTGAAACCAAATCTTCAAGGCGTGAACAATGGCTGCTAGCTCGAGATTATGTACGAAATAATTCTTCTCATGAGTCTTCAACTGGCGCGAGGAGTAGGCAATCACCCTACCCTCCTACATCAAAACACAACCAATGCCTATCCCCGAGGCATCACAATACATGGTACAAGAACTTGAAGTTGATGGCAATACTAATACTGGAGCTGAGGTCAATGCAGCCTTGAGCTTCTGAAAGCTCTCATCGCACTCGTTCAACCACCTGAACGGAGCACACTTCTGGGTCAATTTGGTCAAGGGCGAAGCAATAGAAGAAAATCCCTCCACAAAGTGACGGTAATGCCCCGCCAAACCAAGGAAACTCCTAATCTCTGTAGCTGAGAACGGCCTGGGCCAACTCTGCACCGCCTCAATCTTCTTCGGATCAACCTGAATACCCTCACTAGTCACCATGTTTCCCAAGAAAGCTACCGAGCCAAGCCAAAACTCACACTTGGAGAACTTTGCATAAAGTTTCTCCTCCCTCAATCTCTGTAAAAAATCTCTCAAATGTTGAGCATGCTCCTCCTGGCTACGAGAATATAATAGGATATCATCAATGAACAGGATAACAAAGGAATCCAGATACGGCTAAAACACGATGTTCATCAAATGCATGAACGCTGCTGGGGCATTGGTCAGCCCAAAGTTATCTTAGGAATATCAGAATCCCGAATCTTCAGCTGATGATACCCGGATCTCAAGTCAATCTTAGAGAACACTCTGGCTCCTTGAAGCTGGTCAAAAAAATCATCAATACGAGGCAAAGGATACTTATTCTTGACAACCTTGTTCAATTTCCTGTAGTCAATACATATCCTCATGGAACCATCCTTCTTCTTTACAAACAACACCGGTGCACTCCAAAGTGACACACTAGGCCGAATGAACCCCTTGTCTAGGAGTTCCTGGAGCTGCTCTTTCAATTCCTTCAACTCCACTGGTTCCATACGATATGGAGGAATAAAAATAGGCTGAGTGCCTGGCACCATGTCAATACCAAAATCAATATCCCTATCAAGTGGCATGCCTGGCAGGTCTGCAGGAAACACGTCCAGAAAATCACGGACCATAGGAACAGAATCAATAGTGGGAGTCTCAATACTGACATCCCTCACAAATGCCAAATACGATAAACACCCTTTCTCAACCATACGCTGAGCCTTTAGGTAAGAAATCACCCTACTAGGCACGTATTCAACAGAATCTCTCCACTCAACCCTCTAAATTCCTGGCATAGCTAAGGTCACGGTCTTAGAGTGACAATCAAGAATAGCATGACACAGAGATAGCCAATCCATGCCCAATATCACATCAAAATCAACCATGTTAAGCAACAATAGGTCCACTCGGGTCTCCAGACCCCCAATATATATCACACACGACCGATACACACGGTCCACAACAATAGTATCGCCCACTGAAGTCGACACATGAACATATGTAGCTAGAGACTCACGGGGTATATCCAGAAAATGGGCAAAATATGATGAAACATAGGAATATGTGGAACCAGGGTCAAATAGGGCTAAAGCATCTCGGTGACAGACTGAGATAATACTTGTGATCACTGCATCGGAGGCCATATCATTTGGCCTAGCTGGAAGTGCATAGATACGAGCCTGACCTCCACCTGCTCGACCTCCCCTCTAGGGAGGCCTCTAGCTTCCTGACCCCCACCTCTAGATGACTGGGCGGGTGGTAAAGTAACTGGAGCTGAAGTCGAGGATTGACCCCTCTACTTAGAAGAACCACCAAGACGACGAGGAAACTGCCTCCACACATGCCCGAACTCTCCACACTCGAAAAAACTCCCTGGAGCTGGAGATGGAGACTGTAGAGAACCCCTGGCACCAGGATAGCCACTAGATGAACCATGCATAGAGGAACCCTGAACTAACGATGCTATGGATGAACTCTGAGCTGGAATGGCACTGAATGAAGAACGGCCTAGATGAGTACTGTGGGGACCCTGCCCCGATGATGCGCCACTATAAGTTGGGCGAACTGGCTGAGGAAGCCTAAATGAGCGGCCTCTAACACGTAGAAAATGTCCTTTGGCAGGAGTACCACTAAAACTACCGGATCCACGAGGCATCTTGGCCTCCTTCTCCTCTCGCTCTAGACGACGAACTGACTAAATATCCCCAGCAATATCAACAACCTGCTCGAAAGTAGCACCTGATACCCTCTCTCTCTAATCATCAAAGTACGGAGCTGATAAGTGAGGTCATCCATGAACCTCCTGATCCTCTCCCTCTCAGTAGGGACAACCTCTGAAGCATGACGAGCAAACTCTGAAAATAGCATCTCATATTGCATCACTGACAACTCACCCTAACGCAGTTGCTCAAACTGCCTACGCTGCCCCTCTTTGTGAGACTGGGGAACATACGTCTCCAAGAAGATAGTGGAGAAGTGCTGCCAAGTAAGGGGTGTTGCACCGACATGCCTACGCCTCTCATAAGACTCCCACCAAGTAAAAACAGCCCCAAAAAACTGGAAGGTAGCAAACGAGACCTCACTGGTCTCCAGTATCCCTGCAGTACGAAGCATCCTCTAACACTTGTACAGAAAACCCTGGGCATCCTCTCCCTCAGCACCACTGAATGTCGGAGGCAGAAGCCTACTCCAACCTGCGTTGTTCGTCATCTAGCATAGATGGCACCACACAATCCTGAGCTGGAGCAACCGGCTAGGCTGGAGCTTTCACCGGTATCTGAAGGCCCTGAATAACCTGCTCAGGTGTCCGATCCACTGGAGTTTGAGTGCCTCCCCCGGCCTGAGAAGTAGCAGCAGTAGTAGATACAGCAACCGCCTGAGCAAGGCTGGTGCATACGGTCAGAATCTGGGCCAAGGTCTCCTGAAGACCTGGAATAACAATGGGCACTGCCGGTGTCTGATCCTGCCCCGCTGGAACATCCGCGGCGGGTACCTGATCCTGCACAAAGTGGGTTCGCGAGTACTGCCCCGGCTGCTGCACGGGTTGCACCCCTACCTCTACCACGACCTCGACCTCTCACTGGTCTAGTTTGTGTCTAGTCACCCTGATCGGTAGCGCGTGTCCTCACCATCTGTGAGAGAATGAAACAACATGAGTTTAGATTTCAAGAATCATCATATTCGCACGACAGAATTCAAGAATGTGAGATTTTTCCTAAGAGTTCAGTAGCGTCTCAAAGATAAGTACGTACGTCTCCGTACCAATCCGCAAGACTCTACTAAACATGGTCATGACCGTCGAGTCCTATGTAACCTAGGCTCTGATACCAACTTGTCACGACCCCAAATCCTATGTTGGCCGTGATGGCGCCTATCATGGAACAAGGCTAGCCAAACATTTCGCGTATTAACATAAAACTTATCAAAAATTTCAAATTGTTCCAATACTTCATAAAATTCTTTAGATATCACAACTTTAAACAAAATAAAATGAAATAAAAAGTCTAGATACTGCCCCAAAACCTAGAGTCAACCCGTCCTGAGCATCTACGAATAGTACCAAAATAAACTCTACTTTCGTACTACATCAAGTCTAGGATCAAGGAACTAATACAAGAATAAGAAAGGGAAAAGAGAAAGTTGTGGACGCCAAACAGCTACCTCAGAATCCCAACTCCGGCTCCAAGAGAAAAGACGGAAGCTAGCGCTCAGAACCAACACATGTATCTGCACATAGGGGTGCAGGGAGTAATGTGAGTACGCCAACTCAGTAGTAATGAAAATAAATAAAGGGTGAGCAATAAGAAAGACATAGGATCAAATCATCAATTCACAATAAGCACAGTCTTTCTTTCCAGCAATGTATACGTTTAAATCATCACGCTTTAAAAGCCGATTTCCGTGAAAATCCTTTGAGAAGGGAAAATTTCCAAAAGTTTCAGTAAAAAGTTCAAGAAGTTTAATGTAAAAGGATATGAATCATAAGTAGCCACTCGGGCCAAAACATCAATAATAAACCGCCCCTCGGGCATAACGTCACCCAGAATCAGTCCATCAGCATGCCTCAAAATCACTCATAATCAGCCCCTCGGTCAACCTCACAGCCACTCATGCCTCCCAATCACTCATCACTCGGCACTCGGCACTCGCACTCAATAGGTACCTGCACTTAGTAGGGGTGTACAGACTCCGTAGGGGTCCTACAGCCCAAGCGCTAATATCAAGCCATCTCGTGGCATAAATCACTCGGCTCTCGGCCTCTCATATACCATAAAATAATTACATGTTGCGGCGTGCATCCCGATCCCATCATATCCTCACAATATTGTCTCTAGGACTCACTCATCCAGAAACTTTCAAAATGCCACTCGGGCTATCAACAAACGGGGTACTCGACCCAAAATAGTATTTTATATCACAAAGATGGTGCAAACAAGTCTGAGTTTTGAAAACAACTAAACATGATGTGTCTGAGTGAAAAATCATGAATCAATACAATGAGAAATACCAAAAATAGCCTCCAAGGGGTCTAAACAGGTCGGCACAAGGCCCCAAACATGGCGTTCAGCCCAAATATAGAAAGAGTTTGTATGCACGATTTATCATGTGATTTAAAAGTAGTTATGCAACTCAATAATTACCATGGGAAGAACCAAGTCCAAATCCCCAATCAGTGCACGCCACACGCTCATCATCCAGCATGTGTGTCACTCCAAAATTGTGAGAAAATACTAAGTCTGGGGTTTCATACCCTCATGACAACATTTACAGTCATTACTTACCTCAAACCGGCCCGAAAACTACTCCGTGATGCTCTTGCCTCTCGAATCGGCTCCCAATTGCTCCAAATCTACCAAAACCAGATTAATAACATCAAAATATGCTAGGGAGACAAAACCCACTCGAAAATTATCACAATAGAGCACAAATCCTAAAATTGGCCAAACCCGACCCCCGGGCCCACGTCTCGAAATTCGGTAAAAATTACAAAACTAGAATCCTTATCCTTCCACGAGTCTACCCATATAAAATACATCAAAATCCAATCACAAATGACCCTTAAATTCCTCAATCAAAGTCTCCAAATTCCCAAGCCCTAAACCCCAAATTTAGGCACTAATTTCCCTCTATTTCACCCTAAATCAGTCCAATAATCACATAGAAATGAGTTTTAGGTCCAAAAATCTTACCTCCACAAAGTTCTCTTGAATTTCTCCTTCAAAACCCTTTCTCAAAGCTACATCCAGGATGAAAATATTGGTGAAATAGCTCAAATTCGCGAAGGCTGGTATTTATACCATCCTGCCTAGTGAAACCGTACCTGCGGTCGATTCCTCGCACCTGCGGTCCCAGGTGCGCACCTGCGGAGGTCACTTAAATCCAAATTTTTGCACCTGCGTATCGACCTCTGCACCTCGAGTTTGCAAGTGCGGCCCAATTCTCGCACCTGCGACCTTCCCTCAGCTGGGCCAACTCCGCACTTGCGCGCCTTTTCCGCACCTGCGGAGATCGCACATGCGCCCATCCATCCGCATGTGAGGCCACACTAGATGGGCAACACCAACAGCATTTCAGCTGCATTTTCCAACTTCCAAGTCCCCGATGGCTATCTGAAATCAACCCGAGCCCCTCGGGACCCCAACCCAAAAATACAAACAAGTCATAAATGATCACTCAGACTTGGTCGAACCCTCGGAACACCCAAAATAACATCGAAACTCCAAATCGACCCATGATTCAAGTCTAAGATTCCTAAAACTTCCAAAATCACCAATTATGACGAAACCAACCAAAACACGTCCGAATGACCTAAAAATTTGCACATACAGTTAAAATGACACTACGGACATGTTCACACTTCCGGAATTCCATTCCGGCCCCGATAGCTAATTTTTCCACTGCCTACCGAAAATCGCCAAAAACGCATTTTTGCTAATTCAAGCCTAATTCTACTTCGGACATTCAAACCACATTCCGAACACGCTCTCAAGTACCAAATCACCTAACGAAGCTATATGAGTAATAAAATCTACATTCTGAGGTCGTTTACAATTAAGTCAACTCCCAGTTGACTTTTCCCACTATTAAGCCAATTCAAGAGACTAAGTGTCTCAATTCTCACCACGATCACTCCGAACCCGAACCAACCAACCCAACACATCATGGTTAGGTTAATTAACATAAGCAAAGATGAAATATAGGAAACGGGGCTAATCGCATGGAACAAGAGGCCGGGTCGTTACACAACTGCTTCTCGAACGTGATGCTTCACCAGCTCGAAACTTTGCGAACGCGTAGACCAAGGACCTGGGGCCATCAACTGCCTCACTCCTCTTGCGAATGTGGCACCACTCACGCGTTTGCGATGCACACACAGCCTTACCCTTGGCATTCGCGTCCTCACCTTCGCGAACGTGAAGAACAAAGCTTCACCATCTCAGAAACACTCTTCGCGAACACGAGGTCCCTCTCAGGAATGCATAAGAGGAAACCAGAAACAAAATACATCAGCAGATCAGCTATCTCACCAAAGCCAAAAATGATCCGTTAACCACCTGAAACTCACCTGAGGCCCTCGAGACCTATAATAATCATACCAACAAGTCCTATATCAACATACAAACTTAGTCTCACCTTTGAATCACTCAAAACAACACCAAATACCAAATTACCCTCGGATTCCAGCCTAAGAACTTCTAAACTTCCAAATTCTGCAAACGACGCTGAAACCTACCAAACCACGTCCGATTGACCTCAAAATTTATACACACATCACAAATGACACTACGAACCTACTCCAACTTCTATAATTTCATTCCAACCTCGATATCAATTTTTCAACTGCAGACCAATATCGCCAAATTTCCAACTTTCGCCAATTCAAGCCTAATTCTACCACGGACCTCCAAATCATATTCCGGATGCGCTCCTAAGTCCAAAATCACCTAACAGAGCTAAGAAAACCATAAAAATCCAAATCCGAGATCGTTTACACAAAAGTCAACATCGGATTGACTTTTTCCAATGTAAGCTTCTATATATGAGACTAAGTGTCTCATTCCACTCTGAAACTACTCCGGACCCAAACCAACCAACCCGATACGATACAATACAGGTATAGTACAAAAGAAGTAGAAATGGGAGAAACGGGGCTAAAACTCTCAGAACAATTGACCGGATCGTTACAGAAAGCAACACTGGATGAAAGATTCCAAATATCCTAAGCATAAAGTCTTACTTAAATGGAGAAAAGACTTTAACTTAAGAGCAACATGAATCCGTCAACATCAACACAATGTTGTAGCAGAAAATCCCAAGCTGTTAATCTTCAAAATTACCGACCATTTTGCATTTTTATAATAGTATATGAAATAGGTGAAGAATAAAATAAAATAGGGTGTTTTGAAAGACACAAAGAATCTTTGATGGGTCGGGTCGATCTGGATGGGCAATGGGTATGATGAAATATGGATTGGGTGGTGTCATATTTATTGATCAATCAGAAATGAGTACTTAACTTTAAAAAAAAATATTTTTTTATTGATATGATCCATTAGAAATAAGGTCACATATAGGCCAAATCTTTAACGGTAGGGTCACTCTAAGCAAGATGGGTGGATTGTAATAACCCATAGTTTTAAACGAGGATAAATTGGTCATTTACCTATGAAAAAGAAGGGATTAAGCAATTTAACAGGTCAAAGCCCATCAGAGGTATTGCATGGGTCTGATAAGGGTTTGGAGAGGAGACTTGCCAGCCAACAAATAGAGTACACCTTGAAAAATTGGAGAAATATCTACAACTCTAATCTGTAAGCAAAGTGAGAACGAAAAATTTAACAGCAACTTGGAGTCAAAAACCCAAAAAGCAGCTAGGACGCTGATGCTTGAAGAGGAGCAAGACGCATCAATTCTTTTCTTGAGTGAAAGTACTCTATTTGTCATCGAAGAATTATAACAAGAAACTACAAGATCTAACAACGTAAGTTTTATGAAGAATTTTGATTTCATATTGTTTAACTCTTCAATTGTAAAACTAGAATTGAGTTTGGTATTTAACTACGGTGGGTAACAGTAATATGGATTTTCATGGTGAAATAAACTAGTTCATGAATAACCATGAACCTAGAATTTTAAAAAAGGGCTATTAAGATTTAGTTTTGATAGCATTATAGGTAGTCTAACAAATGGTATTTTGAGTAACACTGAGACATAGGTAATCGAAATTGTAACTCGCTATCACTTAAACTTACAAAATTTCGCGGTTAGCAGATGGTAATATAAACTTATATTGATTTATAGATTTCACACGAATTGAGCACTTGGATCGATAAGAAGTCATACAGATTGCTTGAGGTGTTTGGTATTGCGACACGAGTACTGTGAGTAGTAACCCTTTCGCAATTTATGTTTTCATGACCTGCATGGTTTGTATATGATTTTGAAAATAAAAGTTTTACAGATGCTTTGAAATTTCATGTGGGACAAGTCCGTTACTCGATATGATATCGAAATGGTTATTCGTGATGATTATTATTGTTTTAAATATTCTCGTTGTCACTAGATATTCTTATCATTACCAAAATAAAATTACATGAT
This sequence comes from Nicotiana undulata, assembly GCA_005239495.1. NCBI lineage: Eukaryota > Viridiplantae > Streptophyta > Magnoliopsida > Solanales > Solanaceae > Nicotiana > Nicotiana undulata. The sequence continues at coordinate 55,425 of ML262811.1, forward strand.
TTGATAAGAAATGATATGCCATTTATTGTTTTGAAAATGCTTTCATACGAGTACTGACTGTTTACAAGAAAAAGTATTAATAAGAGGAGACTTTGAAGGATCTCGTAGCTAACAGCGGGTTCATTATACCCGATGCACATTGTCTATAGATTACCGATTACACTTATAACCCTCGCTAGTGGAAAGGTAGAACTAGCATACAGTCACAGTTTTCCCTCGAGTAGGGACTACAATTATATTTGACTCCTTTCACATTACATGATCCTTTCTTGAAAACCTCCCAAACATAAAGATTTGCTATGCACATTGATTACTAAGATTATTACTGATTTGTTAAATTGATTTTTGTTACAGGAAACACATGAATAGACTGATTATATTTATCGTTTTGATAGAGAATTTTATTTTATGATAGTTTCTTATTATTATTGTTATACAAGCATGTTTTCTGAATTGTCCCCAATTAGAAATGGTTGTGGTTATGTATTATTACTCACTGAGCTATCGACTCATTCCCCGCTAGAGACAACAGGTAACACAAACGAGTATTTCAATGGTTAGAGTCCACGAGTTGAAAGTTCATGGTGAGCCCCGTATTTATTCGCGTGGGCAAAGATTTCTTTTATTTATTTGTTATATTCCATTTATTTGAAACCCTTAGAGTCGCTCCATAGTTATTCTTCTAGTGTCATGAGTATTCTTCGTTATTATAGACTTATGATGAGTATTGCACTTCCTTATCAAATTTGGAGATAAATTAGTATTTCTGATTGTTAGGGGATTAATTATTAATGGTGGAGATTTACTTTGATTAATTAATAAGTTGTTGGTTGGTTGGTTTGATATTAAGATGGTTGGTTGTTGATTTTGAGATAGGAAATTTTTGGATAGTCCTAACACAGGGAAAACTTTGTTCGGTTTTCTGTAAAATGCCGATGAGGCTTACTTGGGGGCACTTGCTCGTAGGCGCCGATCATGATCCTAAATTGGGTCGTAACAATGTTGTTATCAGATCCTATGTTATTAATGTGACTAATGGAGCACGCGTTGGTAGTAGAATCTCAATTATGGTTATGTAGCCGACCATTCCCATAATCGTGATTCTGCGAGGGCGTCATATGATGTGTCTCGGCTTTCTTTCTTGTTCTTATGTACGTGCATGATGATTATGGTTAACTAAATATATCACCTTTTATTTTGTTCCTGTTTTACTTGGACCAATCACCCAATAATAGAATTTGGCTAGAGGTTCAAAGACACAAGTATTGCACACAACTGTCTCCTAGAAAATGGCAGCGGTAGTAGTAGAAATGTGAATAAAAAGTGTCGTTGTACCATAATGAGGGACTTTCATACCGCTAAGATGTGTAATAAAGTCCATTCCTGAATTACCACTAGTCCACCACTATAACAATAGGGGAGTGTTTTCATAAAGGTATTTACCTCGATAAAAAAAGAAAAAATGAGATCTTGATGGATATGATGAATAGAAAAGAGAAGAATGAGAAAGAAAAATTGAGATTTAAAGGCCTAAGGAACCTAAACTGACCAGGATTATTTAGAAGAGAGAATTATTCTTTATATAATTCCTAAAGTTGAATCTACCAAATTTTACCATTTCTAATCGTTTGAGGAATCCTCAGATGTCTTAATGGAAAACTTAAAGCATTATGGACTCTAGGATATTCTAGCGAGAGGTGGGCAATGCTAATAGCTGATAGACTGGAGAACATGGTCAATTTATGATGTGTTATATATTTTTTAGTTACATCGGTAGGAGAACACAACTAACTTGGGAACAAGTTTTCTAAAATATTTATGAATCACCTTCTTTTTGAAAGTCGATAGCGTGAATCTACTAGGTTAGAAATTAGTTCAGAAAACAGATGTACTAATATATGACATTAGACTTTCTCAGCTAGCTAGATACACATATTCTAAAGTTTAGAGGCATATCTAAGAGTTTCTTAGTCTTTTAAACAAGACAGTAACTTTATATATGGATATTATGACCTATTTATGTTAGTTGATTTTCTAGAAAGACTGAAAACATAACGTGATAGGTATGCAATAAAAGTTTTAAAGGCAAAGCACATGTAACGACCCGACCGGTCGTTTTATGTTATTGGACCCCGTTCCCCTATATAAATCTTCCCATAGCGGCTTCTTGTGATTTGTGACTTGAGGGACGGGTGGTTCGAGATTTGGAAATGTTTTGAATGTTATAGGAATGCTTGGTTCCTTAAGGTTGGCTTATTTGGCCAAGTTTGACTTCGCTCAACATTTTGAGCAAACGACCTTAGAATCTAGTTCTGACAGCTCCAATAGCTTCGTATGATGATATCAGACTTGGGCGTATGTTCAGAACGGGTTTTCGATGACTCGAGAGCATTTCGACGCCCAATAAGGAAATAAGGATTTCCTTAAGTTTGAAACGGGAATTTATGTTATCGAGCTCCGAATGTGATTCCGAGAGCGGGAATAGTGCCGATATGTCATTTATGACTTGTCTGCAAAATTTGATGTCATTCCGAGTTGTATAGGTTGGTCCGGCGCATTTTTATAGAAATCAAGAACTTGAAGTTTCTTAAGTTATGGTTTTAGGTGTTTTGGGGTGTGATTTTGAGATTTAGCGTTGTTTTGGGTGTTCCGAAGGCTCGAGCGAGTCCGTATTATGATTTAGGACTTGTTGGTATATTTGTACGGGGGCTCGGGTGGGCCCAGGTGCCTCCTGGACACCAAACGGGGCTAGAAACAAGCTAAAATAGTTGTTGGTGCACTTGTTTCTGGTGTGACCGCAGGTGCGGTTGCCCAGTCGCAGGTGCGGGACTGCTCTTGCGGTCCCAAGCAACGCAGGTGCGACCCTAGGTGAGGTCCCCCTTTCTCGCAGGTGCGGACAAAGGTCCGCAGGAGCGGAACCGCAGGTGCGGTAATCCCTCCGCAGGTGCGACCCCAGCCCCTCTTGCCCAGTTCCGCAGGTACGAGCCCCAGCTCGCAGGAGCGAGACCGCAGGTGCGGTCCTCGAGCCGCAGGTGCTGAATCCCTGTAGGCCAGGCAGTACATAATCTTTAAAATATGGGATTTCTTCATCTCATTCATTTTCCACCACCATTAGAGACTTATGAGCTTGGGAAGAACACACCACGACCTAGCTACTGTTAAGGTAAGTTAATTCCTTCCTAATACTAGTTTCATGCATGAATTATTAATGGGATTAACTACTAGATCATTTGAAATCAAGGTTTGGGTAGTAAATTTAAGGTTCTTGGGGAAATGGGTGAATTGCTCGATTATTGCTATGAATTCAAGTAAAAGTCATATAGTAATGATCCTTAGGCTTTGGGTGAGTGACTCCTTCGAGAATTTTCGGAATCCGAGCGTGCGGGCCCGGGGTTGAATTTTGGGAATTCTTCAA